>ML791442.1:717529-761643 GCA_009831015.1 Picea engelmannii
ATATTTACTTCTTATCAACCATGAAAAAACAATAATGAGTCATATTTACATCAAACACTATTGGGTCCATTACCCAAACCTTTGTGCTATGGGTCTTTCTTCAAGGGTTGACATCAATGACAACCAACCTTAATCAACACCAAATACTTAAGGAACCACTCTAGCAGGAAATCTAGTGGGAATGGTACTTTTATCAAACTCTTATGACACCTCCATTCTTAGATATGATCTGAGATATGATCATCCTTTGTTTGCTTAAATTTGGCCAGAAATTGGGTGGAAACATCATAACTCACAGGTATTTGGAAATGGTTGAGAAAAGACATTTCCAAATCGCTAAATAAAGAGTATCTTGAGTGGTCGAGCTCGATGTACCATTTCGTGGAACTCCCAATAAGAGTGCGTTGAAACAGACGCAAATGTATGGAGTAATCTCACAGTGAGTTTGACCAACAACATAGGTGAAAAATGGTTGAGTGATCGCCTGGATCTTCGTTATGCTTGCCTTTGAACTTTGGGATGTCCGAGGGAAACTTCGTCGGCATGGAAGGCCAACGCAGATCGTGAAAAATTGGGTCATTTAACAACCTTGACAATTATGGAAAATGTAACGTTGCTAGAAATGGTAGTTTGGGCTGCTGACTATGTACAGGAAGAAAAGAGCCTAGAGTTTGATTGACACCAGGCTGTCAGGAAAATTTGGGTTCTTGGCCAGGGTTATGGTAAATACCATGGCCTTGGCCAACGAACAGATACTGCATTTGTTGGGAACTCATCGGTTGATTCTCATAAGTGGATGTCGAGGGTTGGGTGAGGATTTATCCCTACATTGTGTTCCAAATATTCTAGAAAGGGTTGCCCCCTGCCGATCCAATGGGCATAGGTACTGAGCCTTGCCCAGGGTTCCATTGAACATGGAAGGGGTTTCCCCTGATCAACATCACTGACAAGGGAACCGATCCTTGCCATGGATTCCAGAGTCCTTGCAAGTAGAGGACTCCTGTGTTTTCCCCTTGTGTAAGAATAATACCCTGCACAGGATTTTGTGGTCCAAAACTAGGGTTTCCCCTGGCCAGGATGGCAGCTAACAAGAAAACGTTATTTCCAAATGCACCAAACAAAGAGAACGACATTGAACCCACTGGCATGGTGTAGGAAGAAGGTCCTAGGCTAACTGCTCCAAACAAGTTGTAGTTCATGTTTGGCCCGACTGGTTGTTGGGGAGCACCACCAAGCAAGGGGGATGAAGGAGGTATATAACCTGCGTTGTAAGGGAAAGAATTAGAGGGGGATGAGGCACCTCCCATGGAACCTTGCAAAGGAGCGTTTGAGATCCTTGCCCCCAGACCCATGGTCTGTAGGGTGGAGTAGGTGAGGACATAGTTCATATAAAATCCGGACATCTCGTATGAAAATGGAGGACCCGTTACACTCTATGTGAACGATGCAGTGATCGTCGCCATAGACGAAATCAGACCGATGCTCAAAGTAGAGGTAGTTGAGACCATTGTGATTCATATTGATGAAGTTGGGTTAGGAGGTGGAATGCCCCCAATGGTAGCAGTCATTGAAGGAGTGTGAGGACTCCATGACGAAGTAGAAGAATTTGCTTCCATCTCTACTTGGAGGACTATCTTACACTCGTGATATGTTACCCTTAGAGGGGCAAGATGTATCAAAAGTGGCACTGGCAAGTTAGTGATCAAGGATTAAATAGCCTGAGAGCTTCTGCTCCAAGGTAAAAAATAGTCGGTTCCTCTGGATATGACTGTTATCCTTTCGGAGCCAGATCGGGCACAATTTCCTGTGGCCCGATTGCCTCAAATGACCCTTGTTGTGTTGAAATAATGTAACTGTGAAGAGAATTCTTATTATTATTTTGTTATTGGATTAAATCCCCATTTTAGATTAATCATGTCATTATTAATATTATTGTTATTGGATTAATCCCCATTGAGGATTAATCATGTCGGTAATTGTATAAGGACCAAATCCCCTTTTGTTGATTGGTCATCGAACAATTACAAAGTGCAGAATAAGAAGTCATCCCCAGTAGTTATAATGGAAGACCCATAATTAATTAAAGGTGGGTTTACCCACCTAGAGTGAGAGGTCAGCCCTGCCAGATTGTGACCTTTCACATGTGCCAGTTTGATATAAATAAGAGGCTAGCGCCTCACTTATAACACACAACTCACTTGCTAATTATCTTATGAGGCAAGCTACTATTACAAGTTGGAGAGAGGAGAAGAAGAGTGGCACATCTCTTGGGGAGGACTTTCTGTATTGGTTTGAGTTATCTCTTGAACATTGTATAAGCTATTTATGACAAGGAAGATTTTGCTGGGTTTTCTTCCCCTAGAGGGTTTCCCAGGATAAATGTTGTGTCTCTTGTGAATGTGTATTTATCAGTGATATTATTCTTATTATGCTCTTATCTAATGAAATGAAAAGAACTATAATAATGGCATAAACATTAACATGGTATCAGAGCCAACCTGAAGGAAGCACAATTTGCAAGAGGAAAAACGTCACTGTTACGGTACCCAAAAATTAGGGTTTTGCAAAAGTGAATATTTTCAGCTCCCTAACCTCCTAGAAATTTGCGCCCTCCCCCAAGGATCAATTTGGCACCTAGAGAGAACCTTTTCAGTGGCTGGATCTCCCAGAAAGTGAAACCCTAGTTTGACAAAAGTACCAGAAGTACTAGAAAACCAGTACCAGAAGTACCAGAAGTACCAGAAGTACTGGAAGCACCAGTCCAGAAATCCGCAGATCAGATTTGATGGGGTAAAATTTGGATTTTCTCATATCTGAGGACACCAGGCTACTCGCCTCAGCCAAGTGCACCTCTTGGCAAGGTCAAAACTTGATTTTGAGCACTTTCAATTTTTGTTCATTTTTGTTGCCAAAAGTACAAGATGTTTGCAAGCACAAAGCTTGTTGATAAATTAGAAGGCATAGACAACTTTCGTGCCTGGAAGTATAGGATCGGTCTGATACTTGCAGAGAATGACCTATCAAGACTTATCAAAGAATAAGTGAAGGAACCTGAAGATGCCATAGAGAAAGCGATGCATCAGAAGGACTCAATCAGGGCTCAGAGAATCATTGCAGATTCAATCAAAGACCACTTGATCTCATATGTATCATCAAAAGAAACCCCGAAGGATATGTTTGATGCTCTAAGAAAACTATATGAAGGAAAGAACATTAATCGAAAGATGAATCTCAGAACTCAGTTGAAGAATACCAAGATGCAGAAAGGAGAAATGATTCAAGAATACTTCTCCCGAATCTCCGAGATAAAAGAACAGTTGAAAGATATTGGAGACACCATCGACGAAGACGAATTTTTAATAACCACCCTAAATAGTCTCGCAAGACCTTGGGATGCCTTCATCCAGTTAGTATGCGACAGAAAGGAGAAACTACAGTTTGAAAGCCTATGGGAAGAATGTACCCAAGAAGAGACAAGGGTAGCCAACCATGAAGCACTACTAGAAAGGGATGATGATCAAGCCCTAGCTACTCATACAAAAGGAGGAAGGAAGAAACCCTACTTCAAAATGGAATCTCATAGAGAATCGCAACCATCAAACAAGTTCAACAACCAAGAATCTCATTCAAGAAATTTTTAGAAGAAAGGACAACGCAAGGGACGATATCTCTCATCTATACAATGCTATCATTGTGATAATATGGGACACAAGGAGAATAATTGTCCAGTTAGAAGAGAAGAGTACAAGAGGAAGCACAAAAGGCAACATGCTCACATTGCCGAAGATGAAGAACCACCTATGAAGATGATTAAGGACCATGTCTTAATATCAACTCTCTCAGGATATGTATCACCTGGAGAAGACACATGGCTCATTGATAGCGGTGCATCAAATCATATGAAGGGTAAGAAAAACACTCTCTCTTGTATTTCAGAAAATAAGTTTTCTCAGAAAGTAACTCTTGGAGATGATTATCGATATCCCATCAAGGGAATAGGAGAATCAAACTACAAGCTAGATTCAGAAAACTCAATAACTATGAAGGACGTACTCTATGTACTGGGCCTAAAGAAGAACTTACTCTCCATATCATCTTTAGACAAGAAAGGCTATAAAGTTTCCTTCATAGATGGAGAAGTTCTTATGTGGGCTAAGGGAGAAACCTTAAATGAAGAAATCGTCATCGAAAGTGAAGAAAATGGTTTATATAAGCTGAAGGGTCACCCAGAAACTACTATGACCCATGCCATAGAAAACTCATGCAAACTTTAGCATAGAAGATTGGCCCACATCAACTACAAGGCGCTACCATACATATGCAAAGATGTCACAGGTTTACTAGAACTCAAGGTTGATTAGGAAGGCATATGCAATGGATGTGCGCAAGGGAAGAACATCAAGAACCCCTTTCCAAAGAGGGATAGCAAAGAAGAAGGAGCATTGGAACTCATCCATTTTGACGTGTGTGGCCCAATGCCATCATCCTCCATTAGCGGGTATGTATACTATGTGTCATTTATTGATGATTATTATCGTAAGACCTGGATATATTTCTTAAAATCTAAATATGAAGTATTCAGTAGATTCAAGGAATTCAAAGCCTTGATAGAGAATCTTTCTGAAAGAAAGATTAAGATACTCAGGTCAGATAATGGAGGAGAATATACCTCAAAGGCGTTTGTAAGCTTCTGCAGATATGTCGGGATCAAGAGGGAACTAACTACTCCCTATAATCCCCAACAAAATGGTGTAGCTAAAAGGAATAATAGAACGATTATGGAAGCTGTGAAGACCATGATTCACGATCAAGATCTTCCTATGTGCTTATGGGCAGAAGCAACTATGGCAGTTGTTTATGTGCAGAACAGACTATCCCATAGTGCACTTGGGTTCAAGACCCCGGAAGAGATGTTCATCGGAAAGAAGCCAGAGGTAAGCCATCTCAAAATATTTGGTTGTCTAGTGTTTATCCATATACCAAAAGAGAAAAGAAACAAGCTGGAGCCCTCCAGAAAGAAGGGAATATTTGTGGGATACTGTGAGGTATCCAAGGCCTTCAAAATATACATACCTAGTCACCACCATATTGAGATCAACAGGGACGTGACCTTTTATGAAGAAGATGCACTTAAGAAATCAAGAATATGCCATCTTGAAGAGGTATATGAAGAGGAACCTGTAAATCCCAGGACGAAAGAATCTGTGAGGGAAGTTCCCAGAGCTGCAGAACCTGTAAGGGAAGTCATAACTTCCCCTGATGAGGAGACTCCTGAAGATCATGATATCACAAAAGTTCAAGAACCTCCTCAACTGACCTTCTCCCAAAAAAGAAAGCTTTCTTGGGCAAGAGAGCTTATTCAAGATGGAGAGAAGTATGGCGTTCCAAAAGGAACCACAAGACAGGTGAAGAGACCAAAGCCATTCTCCAGTTACACGGCTTTGATGTGCAATCTACTTGATGAGGAACCCACATGTTTTGAAGAGGCCATCCAGAAGAAGGAATGGGAAGATGCCATGATATAGGAATACCAATCCATAATAAAGAATGATGTATGGGAAATTGTTCCCAGACCAAAAATTAAGGATGTGGTATCATCAAAATGGCTCTTCAAGATAAAACATGTTGCTGATGGAAGTATTGAGAAATATAAATCAAGATTTGTCGCTCGTGGATTTTCCCAGAAGGAAGGAATTGACTATGAAGAGACATTCGCTCCTGTGTCCAGATACACTTCAATCAGAACCATTATATCTCTTGCTGCCAAGATGAAATGGAAGCTGCACCAGATGGATGTGAAGACAACTTTTCTGAATGGTGTCATTGAAGAGGAAGTGTATATAAAGAAACCCCAAGGATTTGAGGTTGAATATAGGAAGTCTCATGTCTGTCGATTGAAGAAAGCCTTATATGGATTGAAGCAAGCTCCCAGAGCTTGGTATGGCCGTATAGACAGTTTCTTGATGATCTTGGGCGTTACCAAGAGTAAAGCAGATTCAAATCTCTACTTAAAGATCATGGAGAATGAACCAGTAATACTATTACTGTATGTGGATGACTTAGTCTTAACTAGAGAAGAAAATCTCATCGTTGAATGTAAATAGAGACTTGTCACTGAATTTGAAATGAAATACCTTGGCCTAATGCATTACTTCTTAGGTCTTGAGGTATGGCAGAGTCCGGAAAGAATCTTCCTTAACCAGGGGAAGTACACGGTAGAAATCTTAAATAAATTTGACATGATAGAATGAAAGTCCATGAATACACCCATGGAAGCGAAGTTGAAGTTGTTGGTCGATACTTCGTCAGATTTGATAGATGCCACTCTGTATAGACAGATTATTGGATCATTGATGTACCTGACGAACACCAGACCAGACATCTGTTTTGTAGTGAACACCTTGAGTCAGTTTCTGGTAGAGCCCAGACGTGTTCATCTAGTGGCTACAAAACATGTGATGAGGTACCTCAAAGGTACAATGGATTATGGTCTCAGCTATGATGGATATCATGACTTCACACTGAGTGGATATACTGATACAGATTGGGTAGGAAGCGTTGCTGATAGAAAAAGCACTTCTGGATGCTATCTCAGTTTGGGATCAGCTATGATCTCGTGGCAGAGTAGGAAGCAATCCAGTATTTCTCTCAACACAGTGGAAGCAGAGTACATTGTCGCATGTTCTGCTAGTTGTGAAGCTATATGGCTTCAAAAGTTGCTGACAGGCCTATTTGATTTGGAGATGAGAGCAATCACAATTCTATGTGACAATCAAAGCTGTATTGAAATGACAGAGAATCTTGTGTTCCACGACAGGTCGAAGCACATAGATATCCGCTATCATTTCATTCGCAACATGGTACAGAGAGGAGCCTTGAAGCTCCAGTACATTAGCATGGATGAACAGGTTGCTGATGTGATGACTAAGCCTCTATCTCGTGTAAAGTTTGAACACTTTCGAAATAAGCTTGGCATTGTCCAAAAGGACCTTCCCTGAAAGGGGGAGTAGATGTATTCCTTGCTTCTGACCTCGCTGTTAGACGTAAAGCAAGATGAGTCATGCTTCTGACCTTGTTGTTAGATGTAAAGAATGATGTTGTGTGATCCTTGCTTCTGACCTCGCTGTTAGACGTAAAGCAAGATGAGTCATGCTTCTGACCTCGCTGTTAGATGTAAAGCATGACACTGTGTGATCCTTTCTTCTGAACTCGCTGTTAGACATAAATAAAGATGAGTCATTCTCCTGACCTCGCTGTTAGATGTAAAGAATGATGTTGTGTGATCCTTGCTTCTGACCTCGTTGTTAGACGTAAAGCAAGATGAGTTATGCTTCTAACCTAGTTGTTAGGCGTAAAGCATAATGCCGCTGATTCCTTGCTTCTGACCTAGTTGTTAGACGTAAAGCAAGATGATTCCTCACTTCTGACCTCATTGTTAGACGTAAAGCGAGATGTTGATGTGTTCCTTGCTTCTGACCTCGTTGTTAGACATAAATCAAGATGAGTCATGCTTCTGACCTAGTTGTTAGACGTAAAGCATGACACTGTGATTCCTCGCTTCTGACCTAGTTGTTAGACGTAAAGAGAGATGATGATATTACTTGCTTCTGACCTATTTGTTAGACGTAAAGAAATATGTGATTGACACTGAGCTACCAGCTTAACCGCTGTGACATTGAGCTAGTGTAGTACTGTGATGTGCCAGCCTAGTGCTGTGATGAGGTATCATTTTTACTGATATATATTTGATGCAGATGATGATAACATTCTTTCGAGAATGATGATGCTGCTGATGAAGAAAACTTTTGATGACTCGTAAATGTGCTAGACAATGGTTCAAGATGATATTGACGATACTGTCTTCCAGATGCCATTGATGATGCAGACCTCTCTTGCCTGATGCTGATGAAGAATACCCTTCTTGTTAAGGGGGAGTGTTGAAATAATGTAACTACGAAGAGCATTCTTCTTATTATTTTGTTATTGGATTAAATCCCCATTACAGATTAATCATGTCATTATTAATATTATTGTTATTGGATTAATCCCCTTTGAGGATTAATCATGTCGATAATTGTATAAGGACCAAATCCCCTTTTGTTGATTGGTCATCGAACAATTACAAAGTGCAAAATAAGAATTCGGCCCCAACAATTATAATGGAAGACCCAGAATTAATTAAAGGTGGGTTTACCCACCCAGAGTGAGAGGTCGGCCCTGCTAGATTGTGACCTTTCACACGTGCCAATTTGATATAAATAAGAGGCTAGCGCCTCACTTCTAACACACAACTCAGTTTCTCATTATCTTATGAGGCAAGCTGCAATTACAAGAGAGAGGAGAAGAAGAGTGGCGCATCTCTTGGGGAGGACTTTCTGTATTGGTTTGAGTTATCTCTTGAACATTGTATAAGCTATTTATGATAAGGAAGTTTTTGCTGGGTTTTCTTCCCCTAGAGGGTTTCCCAGGATAAATGTTGTGTCTCTTGTGAATCTGTATTTCTCAGTGATATTGTTCTTATTATGCTCTTATCTAATGAAATGAAAAGAACTATAATAATGGCATAAACATTAACATGTTGGTCAAGTGTTCTCCATAATGGTGGCAGTGGTGGCTCCAATGTATCTGGAAGCAGGCCCTAAAGCCTTCATGATCGACAGAGCTCTTGATCTTCCACTATGTGAGAAGATCAATGACACAGTAAGGATTTTACTAACATTGAAAACCAAGCACACACTAGAAAAGTTCCTACAAGATAAAGCAAGCAAAACACTATATAGTTGGAAGAACATTTATTCCATCCAACACTAGATCAACTTACTGGTGCAAGTGAAAATCAAACACGGAAGCACCCTTCGAGTATAATTTGCAAAGCGTGGCCTGACGTCTACCCTAGGTACTGCGGTATACCCCCGTAGTCATCTATGTAAGTCCCTAAAATAAAGGCAACTAGGTTTCCATCTCGCCAACAGTCTCGAGGCAGGTATAGTCAACAATCGGGTGGACTACAATGAGTAGGGTAACTAAGCCTGAAAATTGTCGAGGGTATCAGAAGAAAGTGGTCCGAAAGACAACTTAGGATCCTGAAAGGATTCAGGGTCCACGAAGCTTCGTAGGAAAATGAAACCAACAATATCCCATGACAAGTACTCCTCAATATGTGTTCCCCACTATGCTTGGTCTGGCTTTGGAGGGGTTATCTCTTCTACCTTTCCGCACATGACCTTGTGTTTAGCCCTTGTGTTAGAGGGGGGTCCTGAATAAATTTCACGTTTACTAACTTTTTACACTCCCTATCACTTACTTCAATGTTTTTTTCAAGCCTTGAAGAGTTTCCTCTCCAACCTAATTCAAGGCTCTAGCCTAGACTAGTTGATTGACCCTACAGACATAAAGTCTATTTGATTTTAAATTAGCGTTAATTTTAAATGGCTTGTTTTAAGTCAAGGAAACAACAATGAAACTAGTGGTGTGTTTTGAGAGACAAAGAAGGAGAAACAAATGAAACTAAAATAAAAATTACTTCTATTTAACAAATTAACTCTTTAACCAACTTTTAATAACTAACTTTTTCTAAGATCTTTTAAAGGAAAACCTTAAAATGAAATTTCGCTCGACTATGAGCTACTTAATGTTCGAAGAAATCAGTAAAGAACTTAAGAAAATAACTCTTTTTCCTAACAAGAAAAATAATCAACCCAACTACTTAACCAAACTAAGAAATGAAATTTTTTTTCTATTCTTTTGTTTATGCTTCAAACAAGAAACTTGAAATAAATTCTTTTTATTTTTCTTTCAAGGAAGTGAAAGGGGAAAAAATGAAAAACAAGACAAGACTGAGAACTGACCTCTAGCCCACTGTGGATCGTAGGGAGTTAGTAAAGACACCTAACAGGCTGATAAAAAAGACTCAAAGAATTGCCTGAAACCCTTTCAAACTAAACACAAGAAATCTTTGAAAAGATAACCAAATTGACATCAAACCCAGGCTTTGATTGTAAAAACAAAGACACTGTACTTAATCAAGAAACCCTGAGAAGTCAGACTTCAATCAGGGAAGAGGTTGACTGCCACTTCTTAAAGAAAAATTTCTTCATGTAAGCATGCTACTGACACTTCAGCAGCCTGCGTATGTACGCGGGCTATCTAAAAGCAAGGCACATATGTACGCGTGAAGACCCACTATAGGTCGTGTACAACTGTGTAACTCCTCAAAAAAGGAATACAAACAGGTAGACCGATAGAGCAGGGAGAATTGGTATGGCACCAATAGGTGACCAGAATCCCTTAAAGACTCAAAAGACTCAAAAAGAAACTCAAAAGGTAAAAACCAATCAAACACCCATAAAATCCCCTAAAACCCTAGAGGTATCCCAAGTATGGACGCCAGTTCTGCTATAGTGGGAAAAAACCCCTATGGAATACACTAGGGTTCAACATGTAGGTAGATCTAACCCTCTAAAAGTCTCCTACCTTTCTAAATACCCTGAATATACCCCACATTCATACATCAAAGACAAATTGAAAAGATCAGGTAACTTTACCTTTTACTTCGCGTTCGATAGCTCTGCTGACTACAAGCCTCCTCCCAAGGTTGATCTACATTCAAAAATAGATAAATAGGAAACTTCAAACATGCATTTCATATATAAATAATGGGTTTGATGTTAGAATAAAGCATAAATCAAATGCAAACATTTGACACATCATATTTTGGGACAAGAAAAGTATTTCTTTTATTTATATCACAATGTTTACTTACAATAAGGTCGACGACTGCTCCATGAACCTGTTTTGGGATCCTCTTCACCAAGCTCCAACTGCACCTCCACATATCTTTCTCCTCTCAACCTCTCTCTAGGGAAATGGAATAGGCTTATGATGGAGGAAAAAGGGAAAAATGGGAAATTCTGCTACAAATATCACAAGGTGGCTGCAATTATTTGGGGCAAGGAGGGGATGTGAAACAGGTAGAGTTTCACTGTTCTTATGCTTGTCTTTTGAATGAGACCCCAACACTTCATTTTATATAAAAATAGGTGATGGGCTATAGGCAGTGGATCGTTTGGGAAACTACCCAATAGCCTGTAATCTCAACGAATTCCTTGCAACTTTTTAATTTTTACAACTTTTGTAAGTATACGCGGGTTGTAATGGTGCATCTAGCGTACGTACGCAGGATGTAGTGGTGCAACAGGCATGTGTACGTGGGAAGTAGTGGTTCAAGGAACGTACATCTTCAAAATTAGTGTTTTTAAGAAGAGCTTCTCAATAATGGATTGGAAAAAATAGCAAGTAAGAGGGCCAAATGTCGGGTACGCTTGTATGGAGCAATTTAGGGTTATAACAGTCATTTTCATAGGAAATGGTTTGGACAGTCATTCCCTAGGGTAGAATAATTCTCTATAGGTTTCACTATGATTAGTGTTAGAGGAATGGCCTAGTTAGGTGAATGGTCCAGGGTCAACAATCAAGGACAATCATTCCCTAGGGAAGACTCATTCTCTCCAGGTTGCGTTATGATTAGTGTCGAAGGAATGGCCCAGTTAGGTGAATGGTCCAGGCTCATAAATCAGGGACAATTATTCTTCTATTCTTGAGAAGAATAGTCCAGATAGCCCATGGCTGATGTTTTACCTTCTAAGGGCATATGCTCTTCTAGATCTCATAGATGTGAGTGGAAGAATGGCCTAGATGACTCACTTTATATCATGATATTGTTTTATGCAGGTTGATATCAGATGATATTATTGTTGTGGAGATTGTATGTCTCTCGATAGTAGATGTATGCTACCATGGTGGATGTGTTCCACTGGTTGTGAATATGTGTCACTGATTAAGTAGCCATGTGCTATTTGGTGTAGTTGTGTACTACTATGTATAGATACAGTTGTGTTCTATTGAATGACATTGTTCTAATTTCCATGAAGATTATCAGTAGTGTTGGAAATGATTACCAGCTAACTAGATAGTCAGTGTGCTAGTGGACAAAAATTCTCTAGGTGAAAAATGGTCCAAGACATTTATTCTTCTAGGACATATGTTTGGATTAGAAGAATAGTCCTTGTATCCCATGGCATGGCTTCCAACATCTATTGGAATAGTTATTCTTCTAGGACATATGTCTGGATTAAAAGAATGGTTCTTGTATCACTCTGTGGAGTGAGTGACTTATTCAACATCATGCATGATTACTCAGATGGAGTATGTCTTTGAGATATGATGCAGTTGATGCTATCAAATGATAGTGATAGTGATGATGGTGCTTATGATCTAATCATGAGATATCATGTATAGCTATGATGATGCTATCGGTTGAATAGTATGTTTCTGCTCAAGACCATTTCTTTAAATACCTCCCTAGCTAGGAGGGAGTGTTGATATTATGGTAGTTGTGGGAGGTATTAACCTCCACGTGTAACCTTGACAAGACTAAGATATTCCGAGAAGCAAGAAGAAACCCTAAATATTTTGACATAACCCTAGAAGACAAGTCGACTAAAGGAAATATTTAATATTGAGTTTTTATCCTCCATAATGAAAAGTCGGCCCGAACAGCTAAGGAGGAGCAGTATAAATAGAGGACACCAGAGGTCATTTGACACACAACTTGCAACTACAGAAATTTAGTTGTGTGCAATTTTGGAGAGTAGTTGCAACTGCAACTTGTATTTTCGGTTTCAGTCTTGGACTCTCTCTTTATTATGGTTTGGAATTTTTGCTTGGTATGCTAACTCTAGAGAGTGATATGCTACCTTGATTGGCTATTAGTCCTAGGGTTTTGTACCTGAATTATTCTCTTTCAAGGTTAAGGTGCTGAGGGGTTGCTTCGACCTATGGTTGGGTGACAATATTGCTATATTTTCTATGGTTAAACAAACACACCTACTTTTCTAACATAATTTGAAATAAACCTTTGCAAGAAGTTAAGCATTCCTTGAAGGATATGTAACTAGTGTATATTTCATGGGAGAGATAATTTAACTATTTCCTCAACCATGATTTTGTTACTGGACATGATGAAACCTAATATTTATGATATGACACAAAATATGCATTTATGTGGATTCAATTGAATATTATAATAATGACATCTATCAAACATTGCACGAAGGTGAGAAGGATTATTCTTCCTCTTGAAAGAGCAAGAAAATAAATCATCGAGACACACTTCAATGATGTGTTTGATGTGATGAAACACATATGAAATATCCCACTAGAAGATGGCTCCAACATTCTTAAGGCTGAATGGAATTTTTCGCTAGGAAAATGTACCTCAAGGAAAAATGAGCGTAGTCATGTGTTGATCATTGGGTTGGATCGTAATCTAGTTATTGATAGAAAATCCATCCATGAATGAGAATATTTCACTTTCGCTGCACTCAAAAATAATCTAATCGATGAAAGGGGTAGGATAGTTGTATTTCAGGCAAGCCTTGTGTCGCTAGGGCGTTCACATACCAACCATACAATCTAGGCATGGTGATACCAAAATCTTTGTTCTCCACACTGTTTAATTTAGGAATAAAGTATGAGCGATCATGCATATCCTCCCAAGGATTCTTGGAGCTAGTCATGGCCTATATGATGGATTTTTCAGAAGGAAAAACCATATCTAAAGAATCCATGATAAGGGTAGAGTTGGAGGCCCATACGATGAAGTGAAATGATCTAATTCCTCTATTGAAGGAGAAATGAGATCAATTTCTGATGAGGCCCTTTGAATGGCTTCATAGGTAATTTTAATTGTAGAAAAAGGCTTAGCCAATATTGCATGTCCAGGTTCCTCTGTCGAGACTGAAGGGTTCAATAGTACTGACAGATCCTAAAAATATGAGGTTTTGAAGTAATAAATCACAGTTGTGGGATTCATAATGATTGATGAGATCACACATGCATGAGTAGAGTAATTATAAGATATGGGTGTTAGGATGTTCAAGCTTCGCATCAGAGTAGGGTACATATTGTTACCCCCCAGTCTAGGGGTAACTAAGGATATCATGTCTAAGGCCGACAGGTAGAATACATGGAGTGTTGAGAGTCATATTGACCAACATAACCCATAGGGTCCCTCCTCTTCATATTCATCACCACTCATCACCAAAAACAAAGTAGTATCCACTACATTAGGTTTGGATCCCAGAGGACAACATGTCTTTCTTCATGAGGTAACAAGTATGGTGTCATGGCAAGTTTCACTTTCATATTTGAAGCATTTAAACATGTTGCAAAGAATCATTTCTTGATTATGGGACGTTTTCTTAGAATATACATTTTTCCTAATTTCACCTCGGTGGTTTTCATTGTGTCTTGGTAAGTTGGACACCCTTGGGAAAAGGGTTGCTACTGGGTATTTCCTTGAAGGGTCATTGTACCATTCACGTTCATTCTTACCACTTTCCATACTTATTCCCCTTGATTTCCTCATCTTTTGGGTTTTCGAGTTCATTGACCCCAATAAGGGATTGTACCTCATTTCATGGGAAGAAGGGGATAAAGGCCCAGAGGTGTTATAGCTGGAAAAAGTTAAAAGCCAATTGTTTCCTTCAATATTCTCTCCCTAAGGTCTTGAGAACAATGAAATACTTCTCCATAAGAATCAAGGACCTTATAAACACATAATTAATAAATGTCTCACTCATTGAGGAAATACATTTTGTGATGTCTCTTACTTTCCATTGCATATGGAACTCTATGTGTTTCTAGCTTCAAGTGGAATTGTGATACTCCTTACTTTCCATTGTACATAGTACTCAATGTTTCAGACTATAAATAATTTATCATAATGAAAGGGATTGGAAAAATGTTGCATCACAGATGAAGGGAAACACACCCTCCATAAGGGCACCTGTAAATGAGACAATATCAACCCTTGTATGTCAAGAAAACCATGCCTAAAAGTATTTCCCCAATCCACCTTATATTCATTTCATAAATTATATGTGATGTTATTGGGAAACATTCCTTGACTTGGAGATTGTCATGTCCAATAGGGCACCTTGACACCCCTCCCATACCTAAATTTGGAAACGTTTATAATATATTTGAGCATTTGTTTAATTTTAAAAGGGGGGTTTGATGCACATGTTTGGGTGGTTATCATATTATATGTGGCTTAATTGGAATTATTCATATGACTTGTGGACCCTTAGGGGGTATACTTGTTTGTATTTGTAGGACCTTACCCATAGGATGGATGGAAGATCCCACGTCTGGGGCACCATTTGATGATGAGCATTTCACCTTGATGATGGAGGAAATTTCCTTTGGAAGCATATTTTCATGGATAAAGGATTAGGCTCCACACTTCTCCACTTGAATGTTGGCCTTTGGAGGCCTAGATGTCACCCTCCTAGCCCTTAATGTCACCTAGGGGATAGGGTTTAATGGATTGCTTAATGGGTTGATGGGGGAGGCATGTAGCATGGAGCTTGGCACATCAGAAAGGGACACATGGCCTTTGGAGGACCATCATTTCATGTTTTCAGCCTTGATGTCACTCTTATGAGCATAGCGTCACCCTACTAGGGTATGATGTCACCCTCTTTAGGGTTTTCTTGTAAATTGAAAAAACAATTTGAAGGCATCGACCCTCTTATGTAGAGACATGACTTTTCATTAGAGTATTTTGTATGGATAGGGTTTCCATATAAATATGGCTAGCCAAGACTCATTTCATCATCACAAATTTCTCACACATGTGCGAGACAAGTATGAAATTTTCGCTATATTGGGGTTATTTTATTTTTTCTCCAGTGCACTATCTCTTGGATGTCAAGTGTGAATGCTTCTTTTCTAAGTTTTTGGATGGTATTACTGTAATTAGGGTTTATTCTTGTGATTTTTTGGTCAAGTAAGTAAATTTATGCAATTTCGTTTCATGCTATTGAATGTTTATGGTAAATTTTACTTGTTCATATTGAATATATTGCTTGGTAAAACCCCAAGAGAGAATCATAAGTGTTTCCTCCTCTCACAAGGTCAATTTCATCCATAAATTTGTGAAGGAAATACTACCTAGGGTTAGACTCCTAAAGCCCTAAAGTATTATCACTTTAGGATTTTGATTCTAGACACTTGATTGTGACATAGTTGAAGTTCTAAAGAAGGGAGGAAATGTTGCTAGAGCCCAAAATTTCTTTCACTCTGGAAAAACTATTCTCCTCGAGGTTTAAACCCTAATGCCCTAATGTGATAGCACCTCAAAGTTTAAACCCTACCTCTTAGATATTTGTTGGTTTCATCTCTAAGTGATATCATTACTATTATAAAGACTCCATAGCCCTAAGGCACTAATCATTTAATCTCTCTTGTGGTGAAAGTGTTAAAAAAACTCTTTATTCTTAATATCTCAAGCTATCTACTAACTTTACTAACACTAACTTGTGCTAATTGAGTGGAAAAATTGTTGTTGTTTCAAAAAATTTCTAGAATCACCAGATAACACTTAAATTTGTTGCATACATTGATATAATTGTTGGACAACTGAGACGTAGGGGGTGAATCAGTTGTTATTGTGCTTAAACAATTTTGCTTATTTTAAAATCTTTACAGAGCACTCAATGACAATCACAATAATGCAGGGAAGTATGCAATAGAACATTCAACATCATTCACACATATGAGATACACAGAGACAACTATTTCCTGAGGAAACCCATAAAGGGTAAAAGCGTCTTCTTCTTTATATGATAAGTAATCTTTGCATTCTGTACATTATCATACTTATGAGCACCAACTCATAATAAGGCTACAACCTCTATTTTGCAAGATGCTACTTGCTGAGAGCACCAACTCTCTGAATTCTCTAGCACCCACTAGAAGGAAGCACCGAATCCCTGGTTTCTCTAGCACCAACTAGAAGGAAGCACCAACTCCCTAGTTTCTCTAACACCCACTAGAAGGAAGCACCAACTCCCTAAGAGTTCCAGCACCAATTGGATGGAAGCACAAACTTCCAGTTACATAGGCACCGACCTGTATATCATAGAACCAATGTTCTCCCTTGCACCTCCCTGCCACCCTGGTTTCTCTGGATACAACCAGATGGAAGCTACAAATCCCTAGTTTCAAGCACCCACTTGAACCTCTGAGGACAACAGTCCACCCTAGCACCTCCCTACCACCCTTAAATATCAATATTTGCTACTGAAACGAATTATAGTGATATAATGTTCATCAATGGCTTACCAGTCTCATTACTGTTCTACTACAATGCTCTGCTCTACCTGCATTGGTCTCTTCCTGCACCCCTTCCTTACGCTTTATGTTCTTCTACCTTTCATGCTTTGCATGCCATGTCCCTTCTATGCACCATTCCCCTTCTATGCATTTCAGCTGCTGCACTCTGCCTCCTTCTACACACCTAAATCACTCTCAACAACATCCCCCATCTCTTCTTTGTTCTGCGTATTTATACTATCTTTGCACCTTCTTCATCCTCCATGCACAATGCCTCTGCATGCTCTTCAATGTGCCACGGTCCTGTTCATCGAGTTGGTCACTGCCACTTCAATTTTTGCTCTGCTTCGCTCTCTCAAGCATCAACAAACTCTCTTTGTTCTGCATGTTCTACTCATGTCGAGTCCTCTACCTCATCATCATGGCAATTCCTCATCTTTTCTGGTGGTTATTCCCATGCGTTCATCATCATTGGGTGTTATGCTGAGATTCCTTAGCGTCTCTAATAGTCGAGAGTCTTTGTCTTCTCTTTCACAGTCGAGCTCATCCTCTCTATTGCAGTTACAGGCTTCAACACTCTTCCATCTGTCAATCGCCTCTATGAACAATATTCATTCCACTGGCAGATTCCTTGAGACTCTTTAGCTTCTTTGGCAATCACCCTGAAGTCTTTTCGAGTCCTCTGGTAGAAACAATCAGTCGTTTCTAGAAGTTACACTGTGAACCTCCAAAAACCGCATCAGCAACTGAATCGCCATTAAGTGATTAACTGTGAAGAGAAACAGTAGCCCTTCGATCATATTCCTGAATAACCTACACCATTGGATCATAAATGATGGGTCTCGCGCTTATTTTTCCATTTCACAATTCGACATTTTGGCATTTCGGCATTCCTGTGGTGAGGCATCTTATCTATCCAAGTCACGATCTTCGAAATGGAGATTAGCTTCGTCCTGCCTCCTCCCTTAAACCTTCATCAATGTGACCACAGGTTATGACCAGGGGCCAATTCTGAACACGCATTTCACATTTCACGTTTCGGGGATTCTGTGATGAGTCGTCTCGACTCTCCATGTCCCAACCTCCGAAATGGAGCTTGTCTCTTGGAGATCTTCTCTATAGCTCTTCAACGATGTGACCACCGATGGTGACCAAGTGATTATCCATATAGTGCTTTCACAATTTCGCATTTCGGCACTTCAAGACTCCTGTGATGAAGAGTCTCGACTCTTGACTCCTCCAAATCCCGGTATCCAAAACTCTAGTCGATGTGTCTATTTCAGGATTTTCGGTGTTTTGCATTTCGACACTTCAGGACTCCTGTGATGAAGAGTCTCGACTCTTGACTCCTCCAACTCCCGGTATCCAAAACTCTGGTTGATGTGCCTATTTCGGGATTTTTGGCATTTCGCATTTCGGTACTTCATGACTCCTATGATAAAGAGTCTCAACTCTTGACTCCTCCAACTCTTGGTATCTGAAACTCCGGTCGATGTTCCTGTTTTGGGATTTTGTAAGCTCGCTTCTCCTAGCACTTTAAAGAGCATGCAGGTTCTCCTGGATCCAACAATGGTCGGACCCTACGCTCGGATCTAATGCCCAAGATCTGTCCTCCATCTTTGTACCCCTCCTGTCTGGATTCATATCTGACGGTCATCGGGAATTCTGAATGGGATCCAATGATCACTGTTTCTCTTCATTTTTATGCTTCTGATCTTTCCATTCCATCATCGCTATTTATCTTCCTTGCCTTTTCCATGCCATTATCCCTCCGTTGTTGGTCGTGATCTTTGCCATCAATGACAAGCACGCATACTTTGCACTATCTCTTCTGATCTTATCGAGCTTTCTCTGTTGCATCTTCCCAAAATACTTCTGGTGCCCGCCTGGCACATTCTGCCTGTACTTAAGCCATCGTCATTGTTGTACTTTCCATCAATGACAAGAATACACTGCCTATAAAACATGCCAACAATCTCCCCCTTTGTCATTGATGGCAACAAATGCACCAAACTCTTTTCTCCCCCTTTGACATCAATGTCAAAGAAAACATGCTCCCCCTGAGCTGTTGCAGTATTTTTATGAGGTATCAGATATTAAACCAACACAAACTCCCCCTGACAAGATGGACTCTCTTATTTGAGGCCTACAGAATATTTGTATTTAAACCAGAGTCTTCTCATTCTGATTCTTGGACCTGTAGAATACTCAATATATCTCACCTCTCTTATTGGGACCTCTTCATCAACCTTTTCTTGTCATAACTGGATGACTCCCCCTGTCACTGTTCTCTCTGCTTCTGACTATTTTCCCCCTTTGTTCCTAAAAGGTTAGCTTTCCTTGACAAGGTATTTCCTCTTGTTATCTCTACAGGATGTCATGTATATCATTTTGTAAAACAAAAATGTTGTCATTGAAGATGTTGTTGTCCTACTGAAACACTACGTAATTGTAGCTTGTTTTTTTTAAATAACTCTTGGATCTCCCCATTGATTCTCATTGATATCTATTACTGCAATTTCATTTTTCTTCCATGATGCATACAATCCAAGGATTTTATGACCATATTCAATCACAAGAAAAAACCGCTACAACCACTCTCATACCTGCTTTTATTTTTCACATATGAAGGAACTATATCAGGTTTCTTAGGAGTATTGATTTCTTCCTTGTTGTATCCAATACTAGATTTGTCATTTGGTGATCTCTGACTATCCAAGAGCTTATCCAGGGTCATGGAGTTGTTTAAGAACTTGCTTTGGGTGTTTGACTTCTCAACCTTCAAAACTTCAGCTTCCATCTTATGACATGATTCTTCTTCTGCTTCTTCCATGGGATAGATGCTAATTGAACATTCTTTTATTGTATCTATGTCTTCTTCTTTACTTGCAGGGGAGGATTCAATATCAACATCATTAATTGACCTTATGCCTTTATTCACCACTTGTCCCGAGTTTACATTTACCTTACACTCTTTGGACGTGAACACCTCTTCACTGCCTCTGTCACACTTTTGACTTGTACTGAGCAAATTTTGTTTCAGACCATCCACAAGCAGAACGTACTGGGCATATCCTTTGACATTACTCAAACTCACCATCCCTCTATCCTTTATTTTACCCAGTTCATCATTTTCAAGGATCACATCTCCTGTTTTGATTTAGCTTATAAGCATAAGCTTATCCTTGTCTCCAATCATGTGCTTGGAACATCCACTGTCTATATTCCCAGAGGCCTTTTATTTTTGAGTTGAAAGTGCTAGACCACCCTTTTCACTATATTTCCTTTTCCATGTGATGGCCTTTCTATCTAAGAACTTTTTCCTTGGATCTACTTTGTAATTCTTCAGATGGAAGTTTGTAGCTTTGTGGCCAAAGTTGTGACAGTTATAGCATTCAATCTCATTGTTCAATAGGTCAAAGTTATTGTTGCAGAGTTGTCTACTCATTGACTATTTATTATTTATTGACCTCCTCAGTTGCATGTCTCTAGACTTAATTTGGCAATTTGCAATCTGTGATGATTTGTTACTTGGATGTATCATTCTTTGTTGTGGTAGATATTTATACCTTGAATGTCTTGCTTTCTCATATCTAAATTTTAAAGAACAGTTTACAACTTTGTGACCAAAGTTAGAATAGAAAAAACAATATCCATAGAAAAATCCTTGGTACCTGGAAAATGGTTGTCTTCTTTTAGCAGCTCGATTTCTTCCATGCTGATGATTTCCTTGAGCAGGGAGTGCATTATTTCTTTTTTCTACAGATTCAGTCCTGACACCTTTTTCTTTACTCCTCCTGGGTGGTTGATTGTCTTCCTTTGTTTCTGCAGGTTTGTCGTTGTCATTGGTTGTAGATTTGACAAACTTGATGGGTTCTTTGTTTCTTGGTTGACCACTACTTGATCCCTCTTCATAACCCAAACCAGTTTTCAGCTTTGGATTCCTTTTCTGATTTAGAATGGTCGCTAATCCTTCTGAGGCTTTGATACTTGACAGAGTCTGATGATACAAGGCTTGAAACTTCTCCAACTCTTTCCTTGTTTTCACTATTTCTTCTTCCAGGGCTTCAGATCTTGCCTTCTTTTATGATAACCATTGTTTCAGAATGTCCTCTATTTTCTTTGCCTCTTCTAATTCCACTTTTAGCATGGAAAATTATTCATCAGGTTGTTTACTGTCTTTCTCGAACTGTATCAGCAATTGTTTTTACTTTCTGTTCCTAATTCTGAGTCGTTCAATCTCTTCCAGTGCACTGATCAGTTCTCCTTCCATATCAACCACAACTTCTTCTTCATTAGCCTCACTTCCTATGATTTTATTATCATAATCATCTTGGTCCATAAGCATGAAGTCATTTACCTTATCTTCATAGGAAGAGTCACTATCGATGTCTTCTGAGGAGTCATCATTGTTTACACATAAACTTTTCTTTCTATCAAATCTTTTGGATTTGTACTTCTCTTCACCTTCTGAGTTCTGATCATGTTTCTTGTGTGGACATTTATTTGAAAAATGACCTATCTTACCATTTTTGAAACATTTGAAGGGCATCTTACCTTGGTACTTGCCTGATCCTTTCCTTAGTCTTCTAACAAATTTTTCTTCAATTTCATTAGGCTCAAAATCTTCATTCTTATCTGCTTTAAATGATGCTTCTCTAGAGGTGGGTTTATCTGTAACTATCCTCATTTAATATTCAGTCAAAATTCCTAGAAGTTGATAAAAATCCAAAGCCTTTATATCACTAAGTTCTTCTATAGCTGAGACCTTTGGGTTGAACCTATCTGGCAAAGATCTCAAAATTTTCTAAACTAAAGAGGGTTCCTCAATTTTTTCGCCAAGTGCTTTCATTGCATTTACTAGTTCTTCAAATCTCAGAAAATACTTCCCAAAGGTTTCATCTTCTTTCATTTGTAGCTTTTCAAACTGTACTCTATAGGTTTGAAGCTTGGCATCTTTTACCTTCTCATTACCTTCATAACTGCTAATGAGTTTGTCCCACATTTCTTTGGAAGTTTGAAGATGCATCACCTTTACAAACTCAACTTCTGCAAGTCCATTCAAGATAACATTCATTCCCTTAGCATTAAAGCTAAATTATAACTTATCATCCTTGGAAGCTAGCACACCAGGCTTTATGTATCCAATCTCTACTACATCCCAAACATCAGCACCTAAGGCTATGAGGTATGTTCTCATTCTAACCTTCCAGAAGGCGAAGTTTGTTCCATTAAATAGAGGGGCCTTACTGGTTGAATTTCCTTCATGTCTTGACATGTTTAAGCTCTAGGATCTACCCTTAGATAAAAGGGGTCGACTATGATACCAATTGTTGGACAACTGAGAGAGGGGGGGGGTGAATCAGTTGTTACCGCGCTTAAACGATTTTGCTTATTTTAAACTCTTTACAGAGCACTCAATGACAATCACAATAATGTAGGGAAGTAAGAAATAGAACATTCAACATCATTCACACATATGAGATACACAGAGATAGCTATTTCCTGAGGAAACCCATAAAGGGTAAAAACCTCTTCTTCTTTGTATGATAAGTAATCTTTACATTCTGTACATTATCAATACTTATGAGCACCAACTCATAATGAGGCTACAACATTTATTTTGCAAGCTTCTACTTGCTGAGAGCACCAACTCTCTGAATTCTCTAGCACCCACTAGAAGGAAGCACCGACTCCCTGGTTTCTCTAGCACCAACTAGAAGGAACCACCAACTCCTTGGTTCCTCTAGCACCCACTAGAAGGAAGCACCAACTCCCTAAGAGTTCCAGCACCAACTAGATGGAAGCACCACCTTCTAGTTACACAGGCACCGACCTGTTTATCAGAGAACCAATGTTCTCCCTTACACCTCACTGCCACCCTGGTTTCTCTGGCTGCAACCAGATGGAAGCTACAACTCCCTGTGTTCAAGCACCCACTTGAACCTCTGAGGACAATAGTCCTCCCTAGCACCTCCCTACCACCCTTAAATATCAATCTTTGCTACTGAAACGAATTACAGTGATATAATGTTCATCAATGGCTCACCAGTCTCATCCCTGTTCTGCTACAATGCTCTTCTCTACCTGCATCGGTCTCTTCCTGCACCCCTTCATTACGCTTTATGTTCTTCTACCTTTCATGCTCTACGTGCCATGTCCCTTCTATGCACCATTCCTCTTCTTTTCATTTCAGCTGCTGCACTCTACCTCCTTCTACACACCTGATTCACTCTCAATAGTAGCCCCCATCTCTTCTCTATTATATGTATTTATACTATCTTTGCACCTTCTTCATCCTCCATGCATAGTGCCTCTGCATTCTCTTCAATGTGCCATGGTCCTCTTCATCTTGTTGTTCACTGCCACTTCAATTTTTTCTCTGCTTCGCTCACTCAAGCATCAACACACTCTCTCTGTTTTGCATGTTCTACTCGTGTCGAGTCCTCTACCTCATCATCATGGCAATTCATCATCTTTTCTAGTAGTTATGCCCATGTGTTCATCATCACTGGGTGTTATGCTGAGATTCCTTAGACTCTCTAGCAGTCGATACTCTTTGTCCTCTCTGTCACAGTCGAGCTCATCCTCTTTGTTGCAGTTATAGGCTTCAATGCTCTTCCATCTGTTAATCGCCTCTATGAATAGTCTTCATTCCACTGGTAGATTCCTTGAGACTCTTTAGTTACTTTGGTGATCACCCTGAAGTCTCTTCAATTCCTCTGGTAGAAACAATCAGTTGTTTCTAGTAGTTACACTGTGAACCTCCAAAAGTTGCATCAACAACTGAATCACCATTGATCGATTAACTGTGAAGAGAAACAATAGCCCTTTGATCATATTCCTGAATAACCTGCATCGTTGGATCATAAATGATGGGTCTCGTACTTATTTCTCCATTTCACAATTCAAAATTTCATCATTTCGACATTGCTGTGGTGAGGCATCTCATTTCTCCAAGTTGTGATCTTTGAAATGGAGATTAGCTTTGTGCTACCTCCTCCCTTGAGCCTTCGTCGATGTGACCATAGGTTATGACCAGGAGCCAATTCTGAACACGCATTTTTCATTTCATGTTTCGGGGATTCTGTGATTAGTTGTCTTGACTCTCCATGTCCCATCCTCTGAAATGGAGCTTGTCTCTTGGAGATCTTCTCTACAGCTCTTCGACGATGTGACCACCGTCGGTGACCAAGCGCTTATCCATACAATGCTTTCGCAATTTAACATTTCGGCACTTCGAGACTCCTGTGATGAAGAGTCTCGACTCTTGACTCTTCCAATTCCCGGTATTTGAAACTCCAGTCGATGTGCCTATTTCGGGATTTTCAACGTTTCTCATTTCGGCACTTCGGGACTCCTGTGATGAAGAGTCTCGACTCTTGACTCCTCCAACTCCCGGTATCCGAAATTCTGGTTAATGTGCATGTTTCAGGATTTTTTGCGTTTCTCATTTCAGTACTTCCGGACTCCTGTGATGAAGAGTCTTGAATCTTGACTCATCCAACTCCCAGTATTCGAAACTCCGGTCGATGTTCCTGTTTCGGGATTTTTGGTGTTTAACATTTCGGCACTTCGGGACTCCTGTGATGAAGAGTCTCGACTCTTGACTCCTCCAACTCCCGGTATCCAAAACTCCGGTCGATGTGTCTATTTCAAGATTTTGTAAGCCCACTTCTCCTAGCACTTTGAATAACGTGCAGGTTCTCCTGGATCCAATGATGGTCAGACCCTACACTTGGATCTAACGCCCAAGATATGTCCTCCATCTTTGTGCCCCTCCTTTCTAGATTCATATATGACGATCATCGAGAATTCTGAATGGGATCCAATGATCATTGTTTCTCTTCATTGTTATGCTTCTGATCTTTCCATGCCATCATCGCTGCTGATCTTCCTTGCCTTTTCCATTCCATTATCCCCGTGTTGTTGGTCGTGATCTTTGCCATCAATGACAAACACTCATACTCTGCACTATCTCTTCTGATCTTATCGAGCTTTCTCTGCTGCGTCTTCCCAAAATAATTCTGGTGCCCACCTGGCACATTCTACCTGTACTTAAGCCATTGTCATTGTTGTACTTTCCATCAATGACAAGAATACACTACCTGTAAAACATGCCAACACTAATGGTGGTATAACATGCTCAAAAATTGCTTTGAACAGTTGGACATTGATCTATTGGATATGTGTTAAGTTTTCCTTGTAAATTGATGCACTTCTGATGTATTTTATTTGTTGCTATTATAAACTTATACTTGATGTTATAAATTGTTCTACTATTTCACATTTGTACCAACTGTAGCAAATTATCATTTTATAGTGTCTTATGAGGTTTTAATTGCATGATTTTACTTAGAATTGATCATATAAACGATATAAAGTGTTCTCGTACTAGGAAGGTACTCAATCACCTTTTAACCTCATCCATTTTACAGACATAGACTTATCATTAGGTGATCAAGAGAGGGGGCAGTAGAATTGGATAAAAAACTTGTTACTTTGATCCCTTGAGGTCATAGGGGAATCCTCCCATGTGGTAGACCTCCTCCATCACTAAAACGTGGGGATTTTTTACTAAGATGATAGTGGTAGGATTTCTTATAGTTACACAAGATTTGGTGACCCTGTGTTGGGATTTGCATAAATAAAAATCCTATGATAACATTTTGGTGCCATTTTCTGGGAGGATTGATTCATTTTCCTCAATGATATATATTTTGGTAAGCTTCTCATGAATCCCTTATCTTACAAAGTTTACCTAGTGACTCTACTAAGGGTGATTATATCACCTTCCTTTAATGATCCAAAGAGGTCATTTGGAAACTCCACTAGTACATTCCTAGGTGTCATCCCGATCTCAACTTTGTATACTCTCAAGTGATTGAACCTTGTTACCTGGGGATCACCAAGAAATATATCCTTCTATTGATTTTGAGAACATTCTTGGATACCCACATGCGTTTGTTGTTTGGGGATACCATCCAATGTTCGAGGGTCATGTCATTATTCATATCATAGAGTTCCTTGAGAACCTATGGGAAATGGAATCACAGCCCGAGGACATATGAATAAAATTGTTTATATGTTTCTTGCCCTCAAAAGTACAAAATTGGGTCAAGGATTGTTGCAAACCAAAGGGAATATCTTCAATCATAGATCTCATTAGTATATTTATTGAGTATTAATGCCAAAAATATCAGACATATGAATATGTCCTTCAAAATATCATAGTAGTCCTTGAAGACATAACATTCACCACTAAGATTGTAGAAGATCTTAGGAAGGTGTATCATGCTCAAAACAAAGACACCAAGGAAGATACTTGTGAAGTGCCTCCTCATGAAGACCAAGTGATGGTGTTTTATGCTCCATTTGATGAAGTCATCCAAGCTTCCTTTCTTCCTACACAAGAAGAAGAGAATGTGGTAAGTTATTTTCCTTTCCAAAATTTTGATGATGCTTTATTTCATGATTTAGAAAATGAAGAAGTTATAGAGGAACCCTTGGATGCACTAGGCCCTGCATGTGATAATAAATATGGTGATGTGGTTGATAACATTAATGAGTTTATACATGTTGGGAGACGTAAATGGGATGCCATTGGTCATGATGAAGATTCCATCTATGATATTGAAGTTCATATTCAATTGTTTCCTTTATAACAACCATATGTGATTATTACTGATTTTTATGTCTGGTGGCAAGGAGATGACATGATTGCATATTTTTTTCAACCACATAAGGATGATTTTTTGTAGCATCCTTGTGATGATTTCTGATCATACCCTGGTGAATTTGATACATATTCTTTTGAGCACTTGGATTTACTCGGTGAAGAATATTTCCAACTGTTGGATTACTGAGAGAGAGGGTGAATTAGTAATGAGAAATTTATACCACTTATTAATCCTTTAAACCAAAATGTATATTCTTTAAACTTATTCAATAATTTTCATCAGTTCATCATCAATATATTATTGCATAATAAATATTAACATCCATCAAAGCATAATGAACAATAATAAATACATCCACACAATGCACAATACACCAATATTTTCGTGGAAACCTAATGCGGGAGAAAACCACATAATGATTTTCTTATATGTCAAGAATTACATTCAAGGAAGCACCAACTTCCAATTCTCCAGCTCCAACTAGAAGGAGGCTCGAAACCCCTATTTTCTCAGGCTCCAACCTGAAGGAAGCTCCAACTCCCTAAATCTATGACTCCAACTAGAATGAGTATACAACCCCCTAGATTATCCAGATACAACCGAAAGGTGGCTACAACCACCTAGTTTTCAGGCTCCAACCTGAAGGAATATACAACTCCCTGATTCTAAGAAACCAATCAAAAGGAGGATACAACCCCCTTTCGTTGCTCCTTCCTTCCACCCTGAAATATAAATTTCAAATATAGACAACTTGTCACTGTCACTGAATCAATCACTACCACTATCACTCTGTTAATGTCAACCATAACCTGTCAACATGTCCAACTTGTCACTATCAAAACAACCTGTACCATGTATCAACCTATACCTTAACATGTACCATCAACCAGTGCATAAACCATGCACCAAAACTGTACCAACAATCTGTAACAACACAAGTACATCAACTATGCACAACACAACCTGTCACAACAACTTGTCCCATCAATCGCATCAACCAAATCATATCTACTAACCAATATCAATAACCAAGACAAATTTTAACCATATGCACAATATCACCAAGATATGCATCAACCAAGACTACTTACAAACATCAACAAGATGTACCAAAATCAATATATGCTTCTAAAAGTATACCAAGCCATATATGCCACATCATCCATAAAGCATGTGCCAACAATACTTCATAAATGTATCCAACAATATTACTAGCAGTTTCCTCTAACAATATACCAAGCATGTACAAATCATATACATACAACCTATACCAAGAATCGCCTGAATAGATCATATCTAATAACATAGATCTCATACTCAATATCAAAAGAATATCACTCAAACCATCTGCATCTGTGTCTCTCTAGTAATGTTCCATGCATGTGCACACAACCATAAACATGTGCAACAAACCATCACATGGACTAGAAATAAAACCCTCACTAATATGCATCCTCAAACTAAACCAACAAATTCAACAACACATCACAACCAAGATCCCTCAACCGTGTACCAAGAAATACAATATATGACTCAACACTCAACCCAACAAGATGTACCAATAATAAATACCAGACATACCAATAATGTATTTCTTTAATTCTAGATCATATGGTAAGTGTCATACAACCAACATCCTATCTAGGGAAAATCCTCAATCTCCCATAACCATATCTCATGTAGTCAACAATATCCAATCACACATAAGAATATTGTTGGAAGATTGGTTGTTGTCATTGATGTCAACCCTAGTCATGGGTTTTGGACCGCAAGATTGATAAAGGTATTTGAACATGAAGGGAAATGCACATTCATATAAAACACCCATGAATGGATAGTATACATCATGTTGTTTTCAGTGGTATGTGGCACGTCATGTGGATCCTCATGGTTGAGGAGAAATGATTTTTTGAAGATGACAAAGTGAATTGAAGAAGGAAGTACATGTAGGCCCTGAATATAATTAAAGAAAAGAATTACAAAATAAGAAAGTGTCAGGTCGGCCCTAATGTTAAAAGGAAGTGACATAAATTGTATAAATAAACATCATTATACATTCATTTGATACAAGTTGAATTTTAGAGGAAATAAGAAGTAAAGAAGGTCGGATTTCAAGGGAGGATGAAGTCTTTTGGTGATGTGTTCTAAGGTATGTTATTTTCAGGTCATCTTACCATTTTTCTATAACATTTTTATAGAACTATTCATATGGTGAACCTTCTATGGTATTGAGAATACATATCAATTTACCTATGGTAAAAATTTCAGCTCTTGATTCGCTATAATTATGGAGATACACTCTGTGGAAGATAGGGTTTGTGACCAGTCCTGAAGCTAGTCAATAAACAGGTGTTCCAGGTAAAATAGTCATAACTTCTCCATAGAGAATCCAAATGATGTGGGACAAATTTCATTGGAAATAGTACAGACTTTAGTTTCTTGTGTGTGAGTTTTAGAATCGGATGTTAAATATTGAGCGTGGGGCATTCTGTACAAGTTTGGTCTCCTCAATACACCAGAATTGAATAAAGTCTACCATTCTTTCTATAACTTCTTTTTGGGGAGGATTCAATGAGTGAAACTTGGAGGAGTTTTAGAGAATACATTGAGTAATATTATATACAGGATCAGAGTACTCCAATAATTGAATAATTTCAGAAATTGAAGAAGTCTCAGGAAGCATTATCAGGCTCTATGTGATGATTGGTTGATGGTGATGATTTAATGTAAAGTTTTATTATATATCATATATTCTTGGGTGGAAGGAAGGGGCAAGGATGGAGAGTTCAAATCTCTCTTGATATTGGAGGATTGTATCTTCCTCTTGGAGGTTTATCCCTCCCTTCTATAGCTACCTTTGGAAGTCATTACTTCCCTTGAACAAGAACTATTGATTATTTCTCATATATTGTGCATGGTGTATTGTGGTGTATTGGTGTAACTCTTATACTATTGTTCATTGCTCATTGGATATAGTTGAATGGATTAAGTATAAGTTGAAAAAGTTTTAAATTGTACTTGATACTGATTCACCCCTGTCTCAGTATTAACAAATATGACATACCTTTTGAACCTGTAGATAGATTCGATGTGCCTGATCACTGTAGAACTTATTGAGAAATTTCTTTCAAAATTCAGGGACTTGGAACCCACATCTACTTAAGTTTTCGTGACCTTTTCAGATGTACGTGACCTATCCTCTTTCATCCTGTGGATGTACGCAACCTATCCTTATGTGGCCCACGTATGTACGTGACCCAACCTTCTACAATTCGTGTACAACTTCATAAAACTAGGTTTTTTTTTAAACTCTGCAACTTTGAAACTTTCACCGTCAATCCTTGTTTTCTACCTCAGACTTTCATAACTTCAGATGTATTAATGAGTACATGCAATAAACCTTTCAAAAAATAATAGATATTCAATGTGCTCAAAAGGTGCTAATAGGATACCATTGCTCTCTTATTTATACTCTCTAAGTAGTTTCCTCTAGGGGTTATCTTCTAACTATTTTACCCAACTTCCTTCATTTAGGGATAACCCACTTCTAACCACTTTGTCCACTTACAACCACTTTATCCACAAATAGTAAATTCACCACTTCTAGTTGCAACTAATTAATTTTTAATTATTTTCTTTTTGCAACAACTTAACTCATGATTAACTCCTAGTTACAACCACTTTGAGTAATAAAATTCTTCTAGGAGATTATAGAATAAATCGACTTCTTTGACCTTCTAAGGGCTTCTAGATAACTCATGAGGGTTCTCCAACTTTACTAAGACATATATCCTCAACCATGAGGAACTACGTGACGTACCAAATATCACCGAAAATGGCACAACATGTACTATCCATCTAGAATAGTATCACTTGTGAATTCACTGATATTCACTACATTATTCCTCAACCAAAATTGGGTTCCTTACCCATACCTCTGGAGCTACTAGAATGTGCTTTCGGGCATACTCAAGGGTTGAAATCAATCTCTAAGAGTTGATGTCAATCTACAATATCACAATATCACTCTCCAAGGGTTGACATCAATGACAACCAACAATCGAAACCAACTTTCCATCAATTTAAACCAACTGTATGATAATCTCCCCCTTTGTCATTGATGGAAATACCAACATTGATGGAAATACTCAGTCATGACAACACTCATTCTCATATTCCTCATCAATGTTTCTATCTCTCCCCTTTTGACATCAATTGAAAAGGGTATCTCTCCTTGAGTCAGATCCCTCTTACTAAACTCTCCTTGGGGCTACTCCCCCTTAATGAACTCTCCTTGGGGATTCTCCCCCTATTTTCATGCCTCTGATTACTCTCTCTCTCCCTTTGACAAAGGATTAACTCCCCCTATCAATTTTACACTTTACCTGCTCTAACCAATCTTGGTTAAAATAATAACTCCCCCTATGGGTGTGTCTCCCTGTCTGTATGTTAATAATATTCCTTTCTGAAAATCTCTCTCTGATGACTTCTCTACATGTTTCTATGTAGATCAATATAGGTCATCATGTACCTACTTCCTTTTGGAGTTGTTGTCCATTGGTGTTTCCTTGTGTAATCAACTAACATATATAAAAAAACATTCAAGAATAAGCATTCAAATGTCCATGTATCATTATTATCCATTATGATAATATTCCTTTATCTCTAAACCACTCTCTGAACCAATCTATGAACCAATCTCTGAATCAATCTCTGAATCCATTATTTCATCCACTATCATATATTTGTCCAAACCTGCTAATTGTTCTTACAAGTCCATCTATGTCCATACTGTCCAATACTATGCTACTCAACTGTCCACGATGCTTACCCATTTGTCTCAACTACTGCATATGTTGAAATTACTAAGACAACTGAGAGGGGGGGGGGTGAATCAGTTGTTATTGTGCTTAAACAATTTTAAGTCTATTAAAACATTATTAATCTTTCTTCAAGTGATCATCAATATTATACAACATATGGACAACATAAATAATGAGCATCAGTCACACATAAGATATACACAGAGACATATTTTCATGAGGAAATCCTTAAAGGGAGAAAACCTCTTCTTCTTCGAAATGATAGGCAGTCTTTTAAGTTCTGTACATCATCTATAATTGAGCACCAACTCAAAGTGAGGCTACTACCTCTGTTTTACAAGCTCCAACTTGTTTGAGAGCACCAAATATCCAGTTTCTCTAGCACCCACTAGAAGGAAGCACCAACTCCCTGAGTGTTCCAGCACTGAGTGGATGGAAGCACCAACTTCCAGTTACACAGGCTCCAACCTATATAATAGAGAACACTTGTTCTCCCTTGCACCACCCTGCCACCCTGGTTTCTCTGGCTGCAACCAGAAGGAAGCTACAATTCCCTGTGTTCAAGCACCCACTTGAACCTCTGAGGAAAACAATCCTCCCTAGCACCTCCCAACCACCCTGAAATATAAAACTTTTCTTTATGTGAATTTATTACAGTGATTCAATAGTTTTCATTTGCTTACCCGACTTATCACTGTTTAGCTATGCCACTCTGCTCTGCCTGCATCAGTGTCACCCTTCTTGCATCCTCTTTAGCTTTATGATCTTATCCTCTGTCTCAGCATGCACACCTTAGATTTATCTTCTTCTCATAGATATGCATCTTTGATATGTGCACTTTCTGCTCTCTTCCACTAATCTGTTATATTCATCTTCTGTTCCTCACCTTTGTGTTCTCTTTTCACTGCACATACTGAAATTTTACCTTTCTATGGTTCAATTCATTTTTCACTCAGCACAGCCACACACGCATAGCCACACGCGCATAGTCACAATGTATATATATTTTATCCTCATGTTCTTAGGTTACACCTTGAATCTTCTTAGGAAAAAATGTCTCAGCAACTGAATCACCAACCGTCCAAGAACAATGATTCAGTTCTGCTAACTGAATCATAACTGAATAGTTAATCATAAAGATCAACAATATCCCTTTGATCAGATGCTCAAATAACTAGCACCGTTGGATTAAATCCGTAGGGCCTTGTGTTTATTTTTCCATTTCGCATTTTGGCATTTCGGCATTCCTATGGTGAAGTGTTTTGACACTCCAACTCCTGGTGTCCAAAACCTACACCAAAATGTGTTTTTCGCATTTCGACATTTCGGCATTCCGACATTCCTGTGGTGAAGTGTTTCGACACTCCAACTCTCGGTATCCAAAACCTACACCAAAAGGTGTTTTTCACATTTTGACATTTTGGCATTTCGACATTCCAACATTCTTGTGGTGAAGTGTTTCGACACTTCCAACTCCTGGTATTCGAAACTCTGAAATGGAGTCATTGTTGATGTGCTTGTTTCAGGATTTCGAGGTTCACTACTTCAAAGGTTAAAGTTCCTTTGATCTTTGATTTCCTAGTCTGTGAAACTCTGAAATGGAGTCTTTGTTGATATGCCTGTTTTGGGATTTCGTGTTTCGCATTTCGCAACTTCGGGACTCCTGTGATGAAGAGTCTCGACTCTTGAATCCTCCAACTCTCGGTATCTAAAACTCTGAAATGGAGTTTAGCTTCTGATCTTTCCATGCGATCATCGTTGTGCTGCTAGTCATGATTTTTTCCATAAATGACAAACAAGCATACTCTGCCTCTGTCTGAAAACATGCTTTAGCTTCTGAAACCCGAAATTGAGTTTAGCTTCTGATCTTGCCATGCGATCATCGTTGTGTTGTTGGTCGTGATCTTTGCCATCAATGAAAAACAAGCATACTTTGCCTCTGTATGAAAACATGCCAACAATCTCCCCCTTTGGCATTGATGGCAACCCCTTGAAGAAAAACCAATTATACCACTATAGCATCTTTCAAATTACCACACTTTCTCCCCCTTTGACATCAACGCCAAAGAAGAGACACGCTCCCCCTGAGCTGTTGCAGTACATACTCCCCTTGTCAACTATGAGCAGCTTAGAAATACAATAGATATTCAATAAGTACTCCCCCTGACCAAGTGAACAGATTAGATGAAAGAAGTTATAACCCCCAACTTTTGATGAAGATATCCAAAAGGGGTCGCGGATAATGGCTTAGTAAAGATATCAACTATCTGTTATGTGGAAGGAATATAATTCACCTGAACAATTCTATTTGTAACTTGTTCTCTGAGAAAATGGTATTTTATTGGTATGTGCTTAGATTTTGAATAAAGTACATGATTCTTAGAGAGACTGATGGCACTGGTGTTATCACAATGAAGTGGAATGGGATCAGTGTAAGTTATCTTCAAATCTGCAAGAGTTTGTATCATCCATAAAATCTGAGTGCAGCAAGTAGCAACAACAATGTACCCTGCTTCTGTAGTTGATAAGGAAACAGATCCTTTCTTTTTACTAAACCATTGGGATACCATAGACCATAAGTCATTGTTCCCTTCAAGTATTTGAATATCCTTGTGACAGCTGTTATCACCCCATAAATTATGGGAATCAGTTGATGACTTGGATATTATCTGTATCTGGTGATTTTGTGGACAAATGATATTTCATTCTTCAAATAATTTGTAAAAAGAAAAAGAAAAAAGAAAAGAAAAGAGGGCCAAAATAATTGAAACAAAGCCCCATACAATAACAGTGACTTGGTCATACCTTTCAAGCATGATCAAGTCCTTTTGAATTTTCAATGTTGATAGAATTAGTGAATAAATCTGACCAGACTATCTAATCTTGGTCAGATAGCCCCTAGGATAGAATTAGTGAATGAATCTGACTAGACTATCTAATCCTGGTCAGATAGCCCCTAGGAAGAATAATACCTTAACCCAACAGTTTAATCTGGGTTATGTGTCTCGTGAAAATAGGTTAGAATGTATATTAACTGCTTTGCTTGCCTTGCCCAAATAAAACCCATATGAAGAAATGCTACATCAATGACTCCAATGCCCAAGTGTAGTGGAAATGATGTTCCCCTTGGTGTTGTGTACGAGAAAAATCTAAGAAAACCCATGAAAAAGCTCTAATCCTAAGTTTTCCTTACCCATGACATTTCTGCCCCTGGACATACGTTTCGGTCACTTTCCAGTGGTCCAGATCTCATCGCTCGGATCAACGGCTCACAGAGCATTCTGGACCCCCCTTAGTGTTCTGCTTTTAATCAAAGGGGGGGGGTCCGGAATCTGCGATAACTTTTACACAGATCTGGACGGCCCAGAGAAGGGCGCGCGAATCCACGGCTCATACTGGATTCCGGACCCCCCCGCCCGTTCTGCCTTTAACGGAAGGGGGGCGGGGGGGGGTCCGGAATTGAAAATAACGCAGGCGCACATTTGGACGGCTCTAAACTGAGCGCTCAAATCAACAGGTCACATTGAATTCCGGACCCCCCCCTCCGTTCTGCCTTTAATGGAGGGGGGGGGTCCGGAATTGGTATTAAATAGCGAGCACAGATCTGCGGTCATAAATCCAGTACGCAGAGCAATGGATCATGGTGGATTTCGAACCCCCCTTGGTATTCTGCCTTTAATCAAAGGGGGGGGTCCAGAATGAATCTTCCTTACGGCGGGTCCCTTGTTACATGTGTCATCGCCCTATTGGTTCATGAGTCCCATCCTCCACATGCTGTCTGACACCCCGTCGCCCCTGAACATCATCCTCCACTAAGTCCACTTGTCCCACTTGCCCCCGGGTCGAAGTCCCATCCCGTAACTACTGTCAGTCCGCATTGTCAGTGCCATAACCCCCTTCATTCATGGCCAGCCCCGTCGGCGACTTTACCTCCAATCACCTGCCTCCATGTCACTCCCCTGTATGCTTTGGACACCGTCATCTGCCACTTCATCCCTAGTGGCCTGTTGCCCATTAATAACGAGATAAGATGCCCATTGTCATGCTGACCGTTTTCCCGCGTCCGACCGCCCCAGTTTTGAATAAAAGTACCGTTGTGCCCATTTTCACTCGTTATTCATCCCTCGCACCAGAACCATCCATCGCACCAGAGAACTTATCTATCATATTTCCATTGCTTCCCCGTCGTTTTCCTCCACCACCAATAGACCCCACTAACGTTGTTTATTGCAGGTACAGTTGCCAAAATGGTATTTAAGACGAAGCAAGATGGAGAGGAAGAGAATCCGTTCGTTCCTCCTCCGGTTGACCTAGATAAAATCCCCCTAGTCGATAAAGACCGCTTAATAGCAGATACCGTATGCAGTTTTGACTTCTCTGATCTCCAGTCGTGGCTCCAAGAGGTTTTCATGGACCAGAGCAACGAAATTGGACTCTGGGAGTCCAATTTACCTCTGTATCTTTTCCCTCAAATCCATAATTTCCCTGAGTTTTCCCTCCATTGCCAGGTGCATTACGTCCCTGACCAGAAAGCCATCCTTTATTCATCCGGGGATGATCTTTTCTTCATCACCCCTGAAGATATTGACCAGATGCTACAAATCACCCGAGCAGAATCTGCGTCACCCTTTAACTTGGAAATCCTCACCGAGATTTACCAGAAAATGACTTTCCCACAAAGAGCTCAGATTTTCGAGCTGTTTCTTCCCACTTCAGCTCCACTCCCATCCACCAATCCCCTGTACCCCTCGTCTATGTTTTCCACCAAAGGGAATCAAATTATTTCATCTTTGTGTGCCCTGCTTGGGTACTATTCCGATCAGTGGGTGGACGAGCCCATCCTGGGATTTCTATCTATCTTCTCAAATGATGAACAGTCGACCACGCAATTTGACTACAACACTTTCCTAGCCAATAATATCCATGAGCAGTTCGTCAATTTCACCACCGAAGGCATGTTTAGGTATTCATCCATTTTGGCTTATATGTTCCTTTATTTCATAGCCGACAGGTTCAACTTCTCCATGCAGAAGATGGACACCGACGGGAAGCCCCAGCCAGTCACAGCGTGGAATTCTCTCTTGAAACACAATTCTGTCGACTACGACTTCACAACGTTCATTGAACAGTTTCACCACCCCGTGGTAAGTATGTTGCATGGCATGCCTAAGCCACGAATAAATGATGAGGTCCAGAGGATCCTGCACCTCTCGGACAACGTTCAGACAGGGGACTAGTATTTATGCCAGAATCACACAGAAATCAGAATCTTTGGATGCGAATTGGCACCTTATAAACTGCCTCGATATGTACCGGTAAGGGTTTTCACACTAGAATATATAAGGCATATTATGAATTCTGACGATGTTCACTTCGTTTCCCTTAAGAAAAAGTAGCAGCTGAGAATCAAAGGTCAAATTGGTCCTTTCATCTGGAACAACCGAGGTGCAGGGGAATAAGCAGATCGAATTTTGAAGAGGATGAAATTCTCCACAATTTTCATCTGGCGCTATGATCCACATGGGATCATTTCAGACATGAGGATAAAAAACAAAAATACCCCGTATACTCACGAGCCCAAGCCAGACATCGAAAAATTCATGAATCAGGCAGTATGGTTGCCTGATACTTTGTTAGACTTGGAACAACAAGCACCCTCAACAAGCGCACTTCCTGCTACCACGCCTCAGGTCCTCAAGGAGAAGAGGCCCCGACAAGAATCATCTCCTCCTGTAACTGAGGTGTCTTCAGAGGAATTCCACATCCACTCCAAGAAGCCGAAGACAGTCTCAGCCCCCGGAACAACAATGGAAGCTACCACAGTGACTACCACAGTGACCACCACTGGGGCCAAGCAATTCACTCTGCCCTTCGGCTCCAGTCAGCTTAAGGAAGTAACAAAGGCATTGAAAACCACTGATTCTCCCTTGGACACCCCCCCAAGCAAGACTGGGCCCAAGATGGGCATCTTTGAAAAATATGACTTGATCAGAAAGAAGAATCAGACGCTCACAAGCAACACCTATGCACAATTCCAGAAGTAGTCATCCACAACCCAGCATAGACTCCTCTCAGTATTTGATACAGAAAAGGGTAGGATACATATGGCATTCCTACAAGCACAGGTGGCGGATCCCAAGGTGATGTCTAATTACAAGAGGGCCACGTTTGAGTTTCAAACAAAGGATGTACACCCGGCAGATCAGATGGATCTGCACAAGAAAATGGGGGAGATGATTTTCCACACCTTGGCCCACGCTTCGACTTCTGCATCCAAGTTTCGGATGGCTTTGAGCAATGCCCAGACTCAACTGAAGCTGGAAAAAATATCTTCCTTCACGAAAGACAACATGATAAATACATTGGAAGAACTGGTTGTTAAGATTGGCTACGACCCGTCGAATGTCAAGGCCGCCGAAGAAATGATTAAAAAGAAAAATGCCGACATCGCCTCATTGAGAAAACAGCTAAACCTCCCTCCCACAGAGGACCCACAGGAAAAGGAGATAGCTGAAAAGGAAAGTGAAAAAGATGAGATGTTGAGATTACTCCTTGAAAAGAATGCTCAGTTAAAGGAGATGGAGGCCGAGATGGAAAGACTGTTAAAGGAAAAAGAGCAAGCAAAGCCAATGGAAGGCATTCCATTGAGTGCCATCCCCATTGCAGGATTGAGCACAACGATAGTGACAGTCATTCCATCTGCAACATCAGTGCCCCTGCCAGAAGGAGCAACAGACCTGGCCAAGTCAATGGAGAGAATGAACCTGCAAGAGTCAGAAATCAACAGGCTTAAGAAAGAGGTGGAGAATCTCCAAGAGCTGAAGACTTCTTTCCAAACAAGTCTATCAAAAGAGAAGCAGGTGAATGAGCAAATCAGGAAGGAGTTACAGCAGCTCCAGAAATAGACAATGTCAGGAAAAACTCTGGCCAAGGTCAAAGAGATCGTGTGGACTGATATTTCTAGGTCCATTAATGAAATCTGGCCAATGGTTCAAATCATGTTTGAACAGAACGAGTTTCTCGAGAGAAGCAAGCAGGCTGTGGAGAAAATCAGAACTGAGCTGGGAGACATGCCGGCACAAGCTAATGAAATCATAAGATTCCTGAATTCCAAAACCAGGGAGGAACTCGAAGTATTGGGGATCGAGGACAGAACAGAGACCATATTGGAGGTGAAAAGAGTTCTGACCAAAAGAGGCCTCATGCTTCAGATTGAGGAGAAAATCCAAGTTATGGATCAAGGAGTGCAGAAGTTTTTCAACAAAATAGATGCCCTGCAAAGAAAGGGCCTGCTTGGTATGAAGGTCATTAATGACAAGTTAATGACCCTCCTTGATTATAAGAAAAGGTTGACTGAAGTGTCCAGGGACAGTTCTAGGTTTGCAGGTATACAGGGAAGCATCACAGGAAGAGCATTCATGGAGGCCTTGCAGTTGGATATTAGTATCCAGCATGAAATTAAGCACATCTTCGTAATCAAGCCTACATTTGCTAAGTACACAGACATGGACGAAGTGTACCGAAGGTTGCTTAAAGTCACAGTGCCAGGTCACATCAGGTGGGAAGAACTGTGCGATCTACTAGACTAAGCAAACGAGCTGTTGCATCTAGTCACCCGTCCTGTCAGAAGAGGCTGCGATGGCACCTTGCCAACGACCTACCATAGAAATTCAGCAGACAGTTGTAATGAGTCATCAAAACAGTTTTGATTAGTTAAGTTAGTTAGTCTCAAAATAGTATGAGCACGTCTTGATCAGTTATGAAAGGAGCGTATGTATTTTGTATTACAAATACTTCATTTGGAGATGTATTGAGGGTTGTTGATTGGCACACCCTATTGCTGTCAAACTGTATCATTTTTTAGGAGAGCCACCATTAATGAAGAAGAGGCGTTTCACAGGATTCTTGTGTATGTTCACTGGTGATGTGATTTTATAGGTTAAATGTTTTCTTTCTCTGTATTCATTTTGTTTTCTGAATCCAATCTTTATGAATAGCGTTAAGTTGCAGGATTTATCTATGATACCCTGTTTCCGATTCTAAAGGCTTAAATGTTTGTCTTCTAATATCTTCAATTAAGGAATTCTTAACTGCTTGTTAATTTGAAGTTATTTTCCTCACCTATTCTTCCATTCATCATTTAATTACTAAAAGATCCAGTGAATGTATTACCTCGCCTTGTGAAAATATTCTTGGCGTTTCTGGTTATTTCTCCAATTTGATTAGATATAGACCCCATAGCCCAATGGATGTGTAGTTTGTCTCAACCAACTTTAAAACCCTTTACAACAAAACCAATAATTCTTTAACTAGCCTAATATCTGAAGTCAAAACAAAGATAAATCATATAGAGAGATCCCTCTCTGAAGCTGGAAGGGCTAGATCCCAGCTTTAAAAGCGGTTGGTTAAGGTTACTTTTGTAGATTTCTTCTTTTCAACCTCTAGGAAATTTACTGAGTGCTAACATAAATGGCGACTCCACTGGGGACGAACTAGACTAATAATCTCACAACTTCTTTCCCCAAAATAAAGTTCTACTCCGAGAAGAAAGTAATGTTTAGAGGTTGATAAACTCTGTATATATTATTTTCAGAATATCTCTTTGAAACCTTTTTGTTCTTCTATGATTGTTCCTGTAGCAGTACATCCTAATATCGAGCCCGGACTAGCGAATCAAACTTATATTGTGTCGAACCTTTTTGACACAATACTCAAAACTGCCAACAACCGGGAAGAACTCGAACGTTCGTGGGAAGCCATTGAATGGGACATAACTATTCAGGAACAATTGGAAGCTAGACGACGTCAGCCTAGAAATCTCCCTTAGTTTGCATTTATCATAAAATAAAAAATCATATATTTAAAAACCAAAAAAGAGTTCTGGCTCCCAAGAACGTCCACACTCGATCTCATCCAGACCCAGAACCCTCTACAGTGATAGACAATCCAGAGAAATTGTTGAAGCAAAAGACCTTGGCTTCCAGTTCGGCGAGTTATACCCTCCTTCACAAATCTCCTTCCTTTTCTGGAGAACCAGATAACGTACAAAGCCTTTATCTTGAGCTTTTTCCGCAACGAAACCTGGTTAGAGCCCGGTCCAAAACTTTTGTGTCCAAGCTCATCTTTGACCCAACTGTGGTGCAACCTCGAACCCCCGAAGTCTCGTCTCCTACGACTAAGCTACAAATCACTACCTCAGTACCACCCAGTCCTTCATCTTCCTCGTCTTCAGTTGCGACCTCTCCTCCCACCCGGGCCGCCGTTCCACCTCCTCCACCCGTCATGGCAGCTCGATATGCTCCTTTTGTGTTGGATGCACCTCTGCATGCCATGCCCCAAGACTACCAGACTAGACTACCACAGTTCGATGCAACCAAAACGTTAAGCGCACAACAACGTGTGGACAAAATGAATGACTACTTGGATTTACAAGTAGTCGACGAAGTCGACATTCAGATGAGACTGTTCACCCAGAGTCTAACAGGGGATGTCAAGAAATGGTTCAAAGCCTTACCCACCACATCAATCCATGACCTTGTCACGTTCCAGAGAAGTTTTCTTGACAGATGGGAGGTAAAGAAAAACCCTCTCCAGATACTGTCAGAATACGAGAATATAAAAAGAAATCAAGCTGAAAGCGTCCAAGATTATTGCACACGTTTTAAGAATTTATATAATTCAATCCCAACTGAGATCAAACCTCCCCAAGGTTTGGCTTTGATTAAATTCCTTGACGGATTTGATGCGAACATGTCTTACCAATTGAGAGAAAGAAATGCCGCCACCCTCGAAGACATGCAGAAAAGCGTTATTAGTGTGGAGGCTAATTTGTTGGCAAAACGGGCACGTCAATGGACGGAACGGAGAGTCACGATCAAGGAAGAACCTTCCACGTCTAACCAAGATTCCAAATTAGATACCGTAGTTAGATCATTGGCATTATTGTTGGAAAGATCGAGTATTTCAGACAGGAATCCTCCGAGAGACGACACACTGGCTCCTCAGATTCAGAACCCCAATTTCAGGAGAAACCCCCCGCAAATCAGGCAAAGAGATCCAAGATATCAAAGAGATCAAAGCGACCAGAGAGGTCCTGATCAGCTGATCAGGCCTCCCTTGCAAGAAAACTATGCTGACGATGAGGGGGAAGTAAATGAAGAATTGGAGGACACTCATATCAACCTCATGGGCATTCATGATAATGATGCCATTTTCCTTACTCAAGAAGAACAGGAACTCTTCCTGCTAAATCAAACAAAGGTAAGTGAGGAGTCCGAGGATGCAGGGCAACGGACCTACGAAAATGCTATTTTGGAAGTGCACCGCCAACACAATCTGCGAAGTAAGAAGACAGAAGGAAATTCCTTTAAAAAGCCGAACGAAACGCATAGGGTAGCCAAGAATGAGAAAACCCCCGAGAAAACCACTGTTGAAAAGTCTTATGAGAAAGGTAAAACTGATGCTCCGGTGAAGAAAAGTGTCACCATAGTGAAAAGACCGGCACAACCCGAAGTTTCACCTGTTAATCTGCCTAGTACTTCTGATCGGAAAAATACGGTGGACCAACCAGAATCAACAAGCCAGACCCAGACACCTGCACCTTTTAGCCTTGAGGAAGAATTAGCAAAAATTAAAATTCTTGTCCCACTGACAGAGTTGATAAGCAGAGGCAATTATCGTTCACAGGTACTAAGAGCGTTAGCCATTGAACCAGACATAGGTACCAAGGCCTTGACTATTGGATCAGTGACCCATTCTGACATTGTGAATCTCGTTGATGATCGTCCTGAACTCCTTTTTGGACCTGAAGTAGATGGTTGAGACGATACCGATGATGTAGCTCCCTTTTACATTAGTTTGAACATACACGATTTGATATTGCATAACGCCATGTTGGATTCTGGTGCCTCACACAATCTAATGCCTAAAGCAGTAATGGAAAAACTGGGATTGGAGGTTACTAGGCCTTACAAGGATCTGCATTCGTTTGACTCCAGCAAAGTTAAATGTATTGGTCTGATTAAGGACCTTTGCATCACCCTGGTTCAGATCCCTTCAAAAAGCATGGTAATGGACGTGGTGGTTGCAGACATCCCGCCAAAGTATGGTATGTTGTTGTCCCGGTCTTGGGGGGCTAAGTTGAAAGGAACCTTGCAACTGGATATGTCTTACGCCACCATCCCAGTATTCGGACAACAGAGGAGGTTATACAGAGAAACACTGATGAAGTATATGGTCAGCAGTCAAGAAAAACCTCACAATTACCCCCTTTACTCTGCTCATTCTGATTTAGATTCATTCATCTTGTACAATGATGGTGATGCAGAAGAGCAAGATACTCAACTGATGGAAGAGGTAGCTGATCAAGGTGAAGGTCCAGAAAGTGGTGAGGCTGATAAGATAGAAAATGTGATCATTGAAGACTTCCCCGCTGATTTCTGGAGTATGGATTTCGATGGAGTTGTGAGTAAAGAAGGAGCAGGAGCTGGAGTCTGGTTGCATAATCACCAAAAAAGTTATTTAGAAAATCATTCCTATAAGTTAAATTTTCACTGCACTAACAACATTGCTGAGTATGAAGCTTTAATGCTTGGTCTGAAGCTACTAAAGAAAGTTGGTGCTAAGAAAATAATGGTAAGGGGTGACTCTGAATTAATAATTAAACAGATTAAAGGTGAATATGCCACTAAACATCCACGCCTTAGAGCCTACAGAAATGTTGCTCTTGATGCTTTGAAGTGTTTTAACGAAGTGGATTTGCAGGCAATGCCGAGAGGACAGAATATTCTGGCCGACGGATTAGCTTCGTCAACAGCTTCCTGCAAGATCCCTTTCTGCCAAACCCGCCCTTACACTGTCGAAGTGAAATGCAGACCAACAGTGCCTGATAATATCAGGTACTGGCAAGTGTTTGGTAACGACGATCAGATAGAGGACTTTCTGCAATGCAAGAACGATTTTGAATGTACAAACATAGATGTAGAAAATGAAAAAGAGAATGTAAATAATTCTGAATTTGAAGTAGATAGTGTGAATATTGTAAATACGGTGGATACACAAGATACAGTAGATTCAGGAAAGTTAAGCGATGATGAAATAGATGCCGACGTTTTAAAATTAAAAAGTAATGTTTTACCTAGAGGGCTTGTCCCTTTAGAATATCTGTTTGACAATGACGATGTTGCCAGGAAACCAAAAATAGAAGCCCATGGGCAAGAGGTAGAAGACTGCAATATAGGAACTGAAGACAAACCTAAGATGGTTAAACTGTCCAAATCTTTACCCCTAGAACAAAAGCTTAAGTACGTCGAGCTATTCAAGGAATATTCAGACGTTTTTGCCTGGAGCTATGAAGATTTGAAAGCCTATGACACCAGCATTATACAACACAGGATTCCCATAAAGGAAGACCAGAAACCGTTTAGGCAGA
>ML791442.1:776102-786737 GCA_009831015.1 Picea engelmannii
TTAGTTTTTGTTTAATTCTTGTTAATAGCTTAGTTGTTTTCTTTCTAACCTTTTACATCACAGCTGTCATGACTAGCAGAGCCCAACTAGGCATGTAAGCACTCACTTTTTGCTCACACATCGACGAAAAGAGTGCAAACAACATGATAAGTTGGTATTTGCTTTATGGGCAGATAGGCTGACCACCAAAAGGTCAATTGGTATGTCACCATACCAGTTGGTCTATGGTACTGAGGCTGTTTTCCCAACTTCTTTAGGAGTTCCAGTCATGAAGTTACTTCAAGAAATGCAAGCTGAACCAAATGACTCCCAGAGAAGAATCAATCAAATGATTCACCTGCAACAGACCAGAGAAGATGTTTTCAACAAAACGCAGGTCATCCAGGAGAACATTAAGAATATCTTCGACAAACGAACCAAGGAGGATGATTTCAAGCTGGGAGATCTGGTGTTGAGATGGGATGACCGAAACGAGGACAAGGGAAAACATGGGAAATTTGATCATCTATGGACAGGCCCCTACATGATCCAAGCTTTCAGAGGAAACAACGCCTTTTTGTTAAACAATGTCGATGGGTCAGATCTGCCAGGAGCACATGTGAATGGAAGAATGTTGAAACATTATATCCCTCCCCAGTAATAGAACTAAGGAAATCACTCTCCATTGTACATACCATTTTAATTTGCAGTCTTTTCTTGCATTTTTCTGAGTGAAGGACGACGGTCAGTCTGTTGAAGCCTGAAGAGAAGGCCCTAAGCTGTTGATCAATGTTTTTCGAAGTGTTCCTGAGAATAATACCAGATAAGACTACTAGACATATTGGTTCAGTATGACAAGAAACTGGATTCTTGGCACTTAACAGGGCAAGTACCATCCCCATGTGGAGCCGCCTGTTATCACCCCATAAATTATGGGAATCAGTTGATGACTTGGATATTATCTTTATCTGGTGATTTTGTGGACAAATGATATTTCATTCTTCAAATAATTTGTAAAAAGAAAAAGAAAAAAGAAAAGAAAAGAGGGCCAAAAGAATTGAAACAAAGCCCCATACAATAATAGTGACTTGGTCATACCTTTCAAGCATGATCAAGTCCTTTTGAATTTTCAATGTTGATAGAATTAGTGAATAAATCTGACCAGACTATCTAATCTTGGTTAGATATCCCCTAGGATAGAATTAGTGAATGAATCTGACCAGACTATCTAATCCTGGTCAGATAGCCCCTAGGAAGAATAATACCTTAACCCAACAGTTTAATATGGGTTATGTGTCTTGTAAAAATAGGTTAGAATGTAGATTAACTGCTTTGCTTGCCTTGCCCAAATAAAACCCATATGAAGAAATGCTACATCAATGACTCCAATGCCCAAGTGTAGTGGAAATGATGTTCCCCTTGGTGGTGTGTACGAGAAAAATCTAAGAAAACCCATGAAAAATCTCTAATCCTAAGTTTTCCTTACCCATGACATTTCCGCCCCCGGACATACATTTCGGTCACTTTCCAGTGGTCCAGATCTCATCGCTCAGATCAACGGCTCACAGAGCATTCCGGACCCCCCTTAGTGTTCTACTTTTAATCAAAGGGGGGGGGGGTCCATAATCTGCGATAACTTTTACACAGATCTGGACGGCCCAGAGAAGGGCACGCGAATCCACGGCTCATATTGGATTTCAGACCCCCCCGCCTGTTCTGCCTTTAACGGAAGGGGGGGGTCCGGAATTGAAAATAACGCAGGCGCACATCTGGACGGCTCTAAATTGAGCACTCAAATCAATGGGTCACATTGAATTCCGGACCCCCCCCTCCGTTCTGCCTTTAATGGAGGGGGGGGTCCGGAATTGGTATTAAATAGCGAGCACAGATCTGCGGTCATAAATTCAGTACGCAGATCAATGGATCATGGTGGATTCCGGACCCCCCTTGGTATTCTGCCTTTAATCAAAGGGGGGGGGGTCCGGAATGAATCTTCCTTACGACGGGTCCCTTGTTACATGTGTCATCTCCCTATTGGTTCATGAGTCCCATCTTCCACATGCTGTCTGACACCCCGTCGCCCCTGAACGTCATCCTCCACTAAGTCCACTTGTCCCACTTTCCCCCAGGTCGAAGTCCCATCCCGTAACTGCTGTCAGTCCGCATTGTCAGTGCCATAACCCCCTTCATTCATGGCCAGCCCCGTCGGCGACTTTACCTCCAATCACCTGCCTCCACGTCACTCCCCCGTACGCTTTGGCCATCGTCATCTGCCACTTCATCCCTAGTGGCCTGTTGCCCATTAATAACGGGATAAGATGCCCGTTGTCATGCTGACCGTTTTCCCACGTCCGACTGACCCAGTTTTGAATAAAAGTAACATTGTGCCCCTTTTCACTCGTTATTCATCCCTCGCGCCATAACCATCCATCGCACCAGAGAACTTATCTATCATATTTCCATTGCTTCCCCATCGTTTTCCTACACCACCAGTAGACCCCACTAACATTTTTTATTGCAGGTACAGTTGCCGAAATGGTATTTAAGACGAAGCAAGCTGGAGAGGAAGAGAATCCTTTCGTTCCTCCTCCAGTTAACCTGGATAAAATCCCCCTGGTCGATAAAGACCGCTTAATAGCAGATACCGTATGCAGTTTTGACTTCTCTGATCTCCAGTCGTGGCTCTGAGAGGTTTTCCTGGACCAGAGCGATGAAATTGGACTCTGGGAGTCCAATTTACCTCTGTATATTTTCCCTCAAATCCATAATTTCCCCGAGTTTTCCCTCCATTGCCAGGTCCATTACGTCCCTGACCAGAAATCCATCCTTTCTTCATCTGGGGATTCTCTTTTCTTCATCACCCCTAAAGATATTGACCAGATGCTACAAATCACCCGAGCATAATCTGTGTCACCCTTTAACTTGGAAATCCTCACCGAGCTTTACCAGAAAATGACTTTCCCACAAAGAGCTCATATTTTCAAGCTGTTTCTTCCCACTTCAGCTCCACTCCCTTCCACCAATCCCCCGTACCCCTCATCTATGTTTTCCACCAAAGGGAATCAAATTATTTCATCTCTGTGTGCCTTGCTTGGGTACTATTCCGATCAGTGGGTGGACAAGCCCATCCTAGGCTTTCTATCTATCTTCTCAAATGATGAACAACCAACCACGCAATTTGACTACAACACTTTCCTACCCAATAATATCCATGAGCAGTTCATCAATTTTGCCACCGAAGGCATGTTTAGGTATTCATCCATTCTGGCTTATATGTTCCTTTATTTCCAAGCCGACAGGTTCAACTTCTCCATGCAGAAGATGGACGCCGACGGGAAGCCCTAGCTAGTCACAGCGTGGACTTCTCTCTTGAAACACAATTCTGTCGACTATGACTTCACATCGTTCATTGACCAGTTTTACCACCCCGTGGTAAGTATGTTGCGTGGCATGCCTGAGCCACGAATAAATGATGAGATCCAGAGCATCCTGCACCTCTCGGACAATGTTCAGACAGGGGACTGGTATTTATGCCAGAATCACACAGAAATCAGAATCTTTGGATGTGAATTGGCGCCTTATAAACTACCTCGATATGTACCGGTAAGGGTTTTTTCACTAGAATATATAAGGCAGATTATGAATTCTTACGATGTTCACTTCGTTTCCCTTAAGAAAAATAAGCAGCTGAGAATCAAAGGTCAAATTGGTCCTTTCATCTGCAACAGCCGAGGCGCAGGGGAAGAAGCAGATCGAATTTTGAAGAGGATGAAATTCTCCACAAGTTTCATCTGGCGCTATGATCCGCATGGGATCATTTCAGACATGAGGGTAAAAAAAAAAAATACCCCGTATACTCACGAGCCCAAGCCAGACATCGAAAAATTCGCGAATCAGGCAGTATGGCTTCCTGATACTTTCTTAGACTTGGAACAATAGGCGCCCTCAACAAGCACGCTTCCTGCTACCACGCCTCAGGTCCTCAAGGAGAAGAGGCCCCGACAAGAATAATCTCCTCCTGTAACTGAGGTGTCTTCAGAGGAATTCCACATCCACTCCAAGAAGCCGAAGATAGTCTCAGCCCCCGACACAATAGTGGAAGCTACCATAGTGACTACCACAGTGACCACCACTGGGGCCAAGCAATTCACTCTACCCTTCGGCTCCAATCAGCTTAAGGAAGTAACAAAGGCATTGAAAACCATTGATTCTCCCTTGGACAGCCCCCCAAGCAAGACCGGGCCCAAGCTGGGCATCTTTGAAAAATATGACTTGATCAGAAAGAAGAATCAGACGCTCACAAGCAACACCTATGCACAATTCCAGAAGCAGTCATCCACAGCCCAGCATAGACTCCTCTCAGCATTTGATACAGAAAAGGGTAGGATGCATATGGCATTCCTACAAGCACAGGTGGCGGATCCCAAGGTGATGTCTGATTACAAGAGGGCCACGTTTGAGTTTCAAACAAAGGATGTACACCCGGCAGATCAGATGGATCTGCACAAGCAAACGGGGGAGATGATTTTCCACACCTTGGCCCACGCTTCGACTTCTGCATCCAAGTTTCAGATAGCTTTGAGCAATGCCCAGACTCAACTGAAGCTGGAAAAAATATCTTCCTTCGCGAAAGACAACAGGATAAAGACATTGGAAGAACTGGTCATTAAGATTGGCTACGACCCGGTGAACATCAAGGCCGCCGAAGAAATGATTAAAAATAAAAATGCCAACATCACCTCATTGAGAAAACATCTAAAGATCCCTCCCACAGAGGACCCACAGGCAAAGGAGATAGCTGAAAAGGAAAGTGAAAAAGATGAGAGTTGAGATTACTCCTTGAACATAATGCTCAGTTAAAGGAGATGGAGGCTGAGATGGAAAGACTGTTAAAGGAAAAAGAGCAGGCAAAGCCAATGGAAGGCATTCCATTGAGTGCCATCCCCATTGCAGGATTGAGCACAACGATAGTGACAGTCATTCCATCTGCAACATCAGTGCCCCTGCCAGAAGGAGCAACAGACCTAGCCAAGTCAATGGAGAGAATGAACCTGCAAGAGTCAGAAATCAGCAGGCTTAAGAAAGAGGTGGAGAATCTCCAAGAACTGAAGACTTCTTTCCAAACAAGTCTATCAAAAGAGAAGCAGGTGAATGAGCAAATCAGGAAGGAGTTACAGCAGCTCCAGAAACAGACAATGGCAGGAAAAACTCTGGCCGAGGTCAAAGAGATCGTGTGGAATGATATTTCCAGGTCCATTAATGAAATCTGGCCAATGGTTCAAATCATGTTTGAACAGAACGAGTTGCTCGAGAGAAGCAAGAAGGCTGTGGAGAAAATCAGAACTGAGCTGGGAGACATGCCGACACAAGCTAATGAAATCATAAGATTCCTGAATTCCAAAACCAGGGAGGAACTCGAAGTATTGGGGATCGAGGACAGGATAGAGACCATATTGGAGGTGAAAGAGTTCTGACCAAAAGAGGCCTCATGCTTCAGCTTGAGGAAAAAATCCAAGTTATGGATCAAGGAGTGAAGAATTTTTTCAACAAAATAGATGCCCTGCAAAGAAAGGGCCTGCCTGGTATGAAGGTCATTAATGACAAGTTAATGACCCTCCCTGATTATAAGAAAAGGTTGACTGAAGTGTCCAGGGACGGTTCTAGGTTTGCAGGTATACAGGGAAGCATCACAGGAAGAGCATTCATGGAGGCCTTGTAGTTGGATATTAGTATCTAGCATGAAATTAAGCACATCGTCGTAATCAAGCCTACATTTGCTAAGTACACAGACATGGACGAAGTGTATCGAAGGTTGCTTAAAGTCACAGTGCCAGGTCACATCAGGTGGGAAGAACTGTGCGATCTACTAGACTAAGCAAATGAGCTGTTGCATCGAGTCACCCGTCCTGTCAGAAGAGGCTGCGATGGCACCTCGCCAACGACCTACCCTAGAAATTCAGTAGAGAGTTGTAATGAGTCATCAAAACAGTTTTGATTAGTTAAGTTAGTGATTTTCTAGGTTAAATGTTTTCTTTCTCCGTATTCATTTTGTTTTCTGAATCCAATCTTTATGAATAGCGTTAAGTTGCAGGATTTATCTCTGATACCCTGTTTCCAATTCTAAAGGCTTAAATGTTTGTCTTCTAATATCTTCAATTAAGGAATTCTTAACTGCTTGTTAATTTGAAGTTATTTTCCTCACCTATTCTCCCATTCATCATTTAATTACTAAAAGATCCAGTGAATGTATTACCTCGCCTTGTGAAAATCTTCTTGGCGTTTCTGGTTATTTCTCCGATTTGATTAGGTATAGACCCCATAGCCCAATGGATGTGTAGTTTGTCTCAACCAACTTTAAAACCCTTTACAACAAAACCAATAATTCTTTAACTAGCCTAATATCTGAAGTCAAAACAAAGCTAAATCATATAGAGAGATCCCTCTATGAAGCTGGAAGGGATAGATCCCAGCTTTAAAAGTGGTTGGTTAAGGTTACCTTTGTAGATTTCTTCTTTTCAACCTCTATGAAATTTACCGAGTGCTAACAACAACTACCAAGTGACTTTGTTTAGGAGCTGACTGATAACGACCTACCATTCCAACATCTTGCATTATATGAGGACGAGATGTTGTGATGTACATAAGACTGCCTATCATTGATTGGTATGTACTTTGATCAACATCAGGTGACATATCATCTTTACTGAGCTTGCAACCAACCACCATAGATGTACTAACAGGAGAGGAATCCTCCATCTGAAATTTCTTCAACATCTCTTTTAAATATTTTTCTTAAGATATAAAAATTCCTACAGAACTTTGTTTTACTTGTAAGCCAAGAAAATATGACAGTTAACCTATCAAGGGAATCTCAAACTCTATTTTCATAGAGTTAGAAAACCACTGGATAGATGATTCATTAGTACAACCAAAAATAATATCATCTACATAAACCAAAACAACTAGTAAATTATCACCTTCAGACGTAATGTAGATATTGTTGTCAACAATACCTTTCTTGAGCCCTTTGTCTCGTAAAAAATTGTCCAGTCTATAATACCAAGCTCGTAGTGCTTGTTTTAGTCCATATAAGGTCTTCTTCATCTTGAAAATATAATTAGGATTATCTATCAATGATAATCCTTCAGGTTGCTCCATATATACTTCTTCCTCTAGATCTCCATTAAGAAAAGTTGACTTAACATCCATCTGATACACTTTAAAGTTCTTATGGCATGAATATGAAAGGAACATTCTGATGGCCTCCAATCTTGCCACTGGTGCAAAAGTTTCATCAAATTCCTAACCTTCAACTTGTGCATACCCTTTATAGACCAATCTGGATTTATTTCTAACAACTTGTCCTTTTTCATTCATTTTATTTTTGAACACCCATTTGGAACCTATTACATTCTTATCTTTAGGTCTAGGGACAAGCTCCCAAGTATTGTTCTTCTCAATCTGATCAAGCTCTTCATTCATTTCTATAATCCAATCATCATGTTGGCTGGCTTCATCAAAATTTTTATGTTTAGTCATAGATAAAAAAGCAACATGAGATTGTTCTGAGTCTTTAATCAATTTCCTTCTTGTCTGAACTCCTTTATTTATATCTCCAATTATCTAATTTTCAGGATGATTCTTTCTAACAATTTTGAGAGGTGATTTTGCTTCTTTATGCCAATTTGTGTTAGCCTGAGTATTCGTATCTTCATCTGATTCATATTCTTCCCTTTCTAATCCTTGGACCTGTTCATATTCATCTTCAACTATATCTTCTATGCTTGGTTCAACACTACTTACATTTCTGATCGATATTTCTTCATCAAATTTTATGTCTATACAATCAACCAGTTTATGCAGTCTCTTATTGTAACATTTGTACCCTTTATTGTTTGTAGCATAACCCAAGAAGATACCTTCATCATCCCTGTCATCATATTTGCCAATATTTTCATCATTTTTCTTGATATAACATTTACTCCCAAAGACTTTAAAATGCTTGATTGAAGTAGGTCTTCCAAACCATAGTTCATAAGGAGTCTTGTCACTGTGTGGCCTGAGATGAGCTTTGTTAAGGATATGAATGGCTGTATGAATTGCTTCTACCCAATATGTATGAGGTATGTTAATTTCATTCATCATTGATCTTGCCATTTGTTGTAGTGATCTATTCTGCCTATCAACAACTCCATTTTTCTATGGAGTCATTGGAATTGTGTACTCTCTTTTGATCCCATGTTTATCAAAGAAATCTTTGAAGTTCCATGAACTAAACTCTCCTCCTCTATCTAACCTTACTGCCTTTAATCTTTTTCCTGTTTGATTCTCAATCAGAGCTTTAAACACTTTGAATTTTTCAAATGCTTCAGATTTTTCCTTCAAAAAGGCAACCCATGTTAGTCTAGAATAATCATCAATAATCAACATAAAATAATTTTCTTTTCCTGTACCTTCTTTCCTTGATGGTCTACATAAATCCATATGTACTAACTGGAGAGGTTTTTCTGTTGAAGGAATTTTTTTAGATTTGAACTGAGTGCAAGTAAGCTTTCCTATCTGGCAAGGTTTACAAACAGAGTCGCATGGCTTTGATATCTTTGGAAGATATTTTACTACCCCGTTGTTTATGAGCTTGATTATATGATCAAAATTTAGGTGTCCAAGTCTCCTATGCCACAACCAACTTTCATCATACTTGCTTAAGTGGCATTCTTCTTTTTCTTCTTTTAACACATAGACATTGTTTTCTATTCTTATCCCTTTTGCAACTAGCTGTCCTGAATTCACAGATTTTATTCTACAGTCTTTAGAGGTAAAAATGACTTCACATCCTCGGTCACAGACTTGACTGACACTAAGAATATTATGTTTCATAACTTCTACAAACAACACATCTTGAGCTTTCCCTTTGCCATTACTCAAACTCACCATTCCTTTACCTTTTATTTTTCCTGGTGCATCATTTCCAAAAGTTACATTCCATGATTTGCTTTCACTTAGAGTTAGAAACTTACTTTTTTCTCTAGTCATATGTTTGGAACAACCACTGTCAATATACCAGGGATTATTTTTTCTTTGGGCTGATAACACTAGTCCACACTTGTCATCTGCTTTCTTCTTCCAAACCTTGACATTTTCAGCAGTGGGGATCAAATCTGGCTTGTAATTCCTTAAGCGACAATCTGCAGCTTTATGTCCATAGTTATGATAGATGTAATATTCTGGTTCACTAAATAGAATATCATAGTGATTGTTATGCTCATATCTATTGTTATGCTTAACCTACATCCTTTTCCCAACCATCGCATGATTTATAGTCTGATCTTGTTTGTTGCTTGGTTGTCTCGATCTTTGTTGTGGAAGATGGTTATTCATTGAATATCTTGATTGTTCATATCTAAATCTTAAAGAACTGTTTATAGCTTTGTGACCAAAATTAGAGCAGAAAAAACAATAACCATAGAAAAAAACTTTGTACCTTGAAAAAGTTTGTCTTCTTTGAGGAGGTTAATTTCTTTCATGTCGATAATCTCTCTGATCTACATATTTGGTTCTGGTACTTTTTCTTTCATTCCTTATTGGTGGATGATTTTCTTTCTTTGTTTCTGCAGAGTGATTATTGTCAATGTTTGAGGATTTGAAAAAATTGATAGGTTCTATATTACTTGGATGATCACTACTTGATCATTCTTCATACCCCAAGCCACCTTTCAAATTTGGGTTTCTTTGCTGATTTAGAATGGAGGTTAATCCTTCTGAGGCTTTAATACTTGGCATATTTGGGTGATACAATCCCTTAAACTTCTCCATTTCTTTTCTGGTTTTTACTATCTCTTATTGTAAGGCTTCACACCTCTCTTTCTTCTCTGAAAACTGTTGTTTCAGTATGTCCCCTATTTTCTTTGCCTCTTCTAACTCCACTTTTAGTAGAGAAAAGTTTTCATCAGGTTTTTCACCATTTATTTTAAACTACTTCAAAAACTATTTTTGTTTTCTCTTCTTACATCTGAGTCTATCAATTTCTTCCAAAGAACTGATTAATTCACCTTCCATATCCACCACATCTTCTTCATCATCCATTTCACCTCCTGTGTGTTCATCATCAAGATATCCCTTAGTCATAAGCATAAAATCATTCACTTTGTCTTCACATGATGAATCACTATCTATGTCTTCTGAGGAATTGTCATTATTTGCACACAAACTTTTCTTTTTACTATATTTCTTGAATTTGTACTTATTTTCATCATCAGAGTTCTGGTCCTTTTTCTAATGGGGACACTTAGATGCAAAATGACCTATATTACCACAGTTAAAACATTTGAAGGGAATCTTGCCTTGATATTTTCCTGATCCTTTCTTTAACCTTCTCACAAATTTTGCCTCAATATCATCTAAATATGAATCAGTATTCTTGTCTGCTTTAAAAGATGCTTCTCTAGTAATGCATTTATCTTTGTTGATTCTCATTTCATATGCAGTTAAAGTTCCTAGGAGTTGATCAATGGAAAAAGTTTTAAGATCATTTAGTTCTTCTATTGTAGAGACTTTTGGATTAAATTTATCAAGCAAAGATCTTAAAATCTTCTGAACTAAAATTGATTCTTCAAACTTCTCACCAAGACCCTTCATGGCATTCACAAGTTCTTCAAC
>ML791442.1:801356-815510 GCA_009831015.1 Picea engelmannii
TACCAAGCCCCTAGCCAAGACACCGTTTGAATATCTTAGACAAAAGCTGGGTGTCATTTCGTTTCACACCTAAAAGAGTCCATCTTGTTAGGGGGAGATTTGTATTACTTAATTATCTAATGCCTCCTACATTTACTGCAATAAGCTCAGGGGGAGCATGTCTCTTCTTTGACATTGATGTCAAAGGGGGAGAAAAGAATTCAGGTGCTATAGTTGCCATCAATGCCAAAGGGGGAGATTATTGGCAAATGTTTACCAAGTAGCGTATGCTTGTCATTGATGGCAAGTATAGCAGTGGAGATGGTAGGATAAGAAGGATAAAAATCCCTTGGGGATTCAGACGTGAAAGCTCAGGAGGAACAACGTTGAAGAAAACGCGCGCGGCAAAGGCAAAGCTCAAGATACCGGAATTTGCAGAAGAGAAGGAAGACAGAGATCCACAACCACGGTATCTCATTCAAATTTCCCGAAAGAACAAGGGCCGTCAGATCAGACAGAAGTTGTGAGGGAGATAAGCCATCGAAGATTCGGGGATCAGGATTTCTATATGCAAAGTTCACTCGACAACGAAAACCCCGAAATCGTGATATGCGATTTCGCGATTTGATCACAGCCGTTAAATCAAGCAGGGATCTGGACCATTCATTTGTATGGAAGCGTGGCAGCCAGGAGGCCTCATTAGAGTTTCGGGGATTGGGATTTCATAATGCAAAGATCACAATGCAACGAAAACCCCGATTTCGCGATATGCGAAATCCCGACTGAATCTGCACCGTCAGATCAACATGAGATCTAGACCGTTGATCCAACTAACGTCGGTAGATCATGTCACTCAGGGACACGTGGCACAACTAGAGAATGACAGGTGTCAGGCAGATCTAACACTTCAGGCACATACAATTCATAAATCAGAGTGACACGTGGCAGGATCTAACACGTGCCAAATCACGTGTAACGTCAGCAGAGGCATCGGCAATCGGGACTTTGATATGTCAAGAACACACTGCAACAGAAACTCCGAAATCGCGATATGCGATCTTGCGATGTAATCACAGCCGTTGGATAAGAATGATATCTGGACCGTTGATCACCGTCATCGGGAAATCGGGGATCGGGAATCCCATAGGCATGTGCATAGTGACATCGAAAACGTCGAAAACTCGATGAGAGGTTTGACCGAGGTCATGTGTTGATGGTCTTATGGAGCCAAGGCCTATAGCTAGCAAGGCTAGTGTGTGGAAAGGGGCGCATCGGTAATCGGGGATTGGAGAGGTGAGAAACTCTCGACCTCAGGAAGTGCGAAACCCCGAAACCCCGACGAGAGGTATGGTGACAGTCACAGGTAACGGTCACATGGACCAGGGCTCAACCAAGAGGGCTGAAGCACATCGCGAATCGGGAAATCGCGACTCCCGTGGACATAAACTTTATTCCATCGAAAGTGATGAAATCACGATATATGAAATCCCGATTTGATCATGAACCGTTGGATCAAGAAATGATCGGAGGGCTACTGAGGCACGACACTGTGAGACTACCAAAAACCATTGATGACATCTGCTAGAGAAGTCGAAGAAGGCCGATGTGTAATCACTAGAGAAGATGAAGAGTCATGATGATGATCATATAGAGCACTCAAGAGGTGGAGTATAATGACGCAGAGTCTGCATGCAGAGGATGGAAAACATTGCATGCAAAAGGTGCATAGGCGCTATAAATACACGGAACAGAGAGGAGATCAGGTTGGTTGTTACAGTGGGAATTTGCAGTGGCTATTGGAGTTTTGCTGTGGTGATTCATGGGTGAAGAAGAATCAGAGTGGCGCAGCGAAAGCGTGGGGGGCCCATAACCCGGACATTACAAATGATATGAGCAGAAAGGCAATAAGGCAGACAGAGCAACGAAGTGGAGCAGAACAGTGATAAGTCAGGTAGGCCATCATCGAACATCATATCACTGTAATAAATTCAGTAGCAAAGATTTATATTTCAGGGTGGTTGGGAGGTGCTAGGGAGGAATGTTGTCCTCAGAGGTTCAAGTGGGTGCTTGAACACGGGGAGTTGGTGCTTCCTTCTAGTGGGTGCTAGAGAAAATAAAGAGTTGGTGCTCTCAGCAAGTTGTAGCTTGCAAAATAGAGGTTGCAGCCTCATTATGAGTTGGTGCTCATATGTATGATAATATAAAGAATGTAACTATTACTTATCATATAAAGAAAAAGAGGTTTTTACCCTGTATGGGTTTCCTCAAGAAATATCTGTCTCTGTGTTTCTCATATGTGTGACTGATGATGAATTTGCCATTGTTTATTTCCCTGCATTATTGAGATTATCATTTAGTTTCTCAGCAAAGAGTTTAAAAGAAGCATAATTGTTTAAGCACGGTAACAACTGATTCACCCCCCCCTCTCAGTTGACCAACAGATAACTCATGAGGGTTCTCAAAATTCACAAGGCCATAGCTCTCTAACCGTGAGGAGTTATGTAGCGTTCCACATATCACCAGAAATGGCATGAAATGTACTATCCATATAGAATATTTTTACCTGCAAATATATTAAACTCCATACCATTATACTTCAATCAAACTGAAGTCCCTTATCCATATTGTTGGGGCTACCAGAATTTTCTACCGGACTTGCTTCAAGGGTTGACATAAATAAAAACCAACCTAATTAATAAACACCAAGACTACTTACAAACATCAACAAGATGTACCAAAATCAATATCTTCTTCTAAAAGTATACAAAGTCATATATGCCACATCATCCATAAACCATGTTCCAACAATACTTCACAAATGTCTCCAACAAGATTATGAACAAATGCCTCTAACAATGTACCAAGCATGTACCAATGATATCCCAACAAACTATACCAAGAATCTCCTCAATAGATCAGATATGATAACATAGATCTCATACTCAATATCACAAGAATATCACTCAAACCATATGCATCTATGTATCTCTAGTCATGTGCCATACATGTGCATACAACCATAATAATGTGCAATAAACCCTCACATGGAATAGACATCAAAACCTCACTGATATGCAGCCTCAAACTAAAATAACAACTTCAACAACACATCACAACAAAAATCCCTCAACCATGTACCAAGAAATACAAGATATGCCTCAACACGCAACCCAACAAGATGTACCAATAATAAATACCAGGCATACCAACATTGTATTTTTGTAGATATAGCTCATACAATAAGTTCCATACAACCAAAAACCTCTCTAGGGAAAATCCTCAATCTCCCATAACCATATCTCATGTAGACAACAATATACAACTACAAATAAGAATATGACATACCTTTTGAACCTGTAGATAGATCTGATGTACCAGATTACTGTAGAACTTCTTGGGAACTTGCTTTCAAACTTCGAGGACTTGGAACCCACATCTACTGAAGTTTTCATTAAATTTTTAGATGTATGTGACATGTCCTCTTTCATCCCGTGTATGTATGTGACCTGGCCTTCTTTGGACCATGTATATATGCGATTTTGGCCTTCTACAAAATATGTACAATTTAATAATACTAGGTTTTTTATGAAACTATGCAACTTCAAAACTTTCGTTGTCGATCCTTTTTTTCTACCTAAAACTTGCGTAACTTCATATGTATCAATGAGTACCTACAATTAACCTTTCACAAAATAATAGATATTCAATGTTCTTAATAGGTGCTAATAGGAGACCCTTTCTCTCTTATTTATACTCTCCAAGTAGCTTCCTCTGGGGGTTATCTTCTAACTGTTTTACCCAACTTCCTTCTTTTAGGGATAACCCACTTCTAACCACTTTGTCCATTTACAACCACTTTATCAAAAACTAGTAAATTCACCACTTCTAGTTGCAACTAATTAATTTTTAAGTATTTTCTTTTTGCAACAACTTAACTCATAATTAACTCCTCGTTACAACAACTTTGACTAGTAAACTACTTCTAGGAGTTTCTACAATAAATTGACTTCTTTGACCTTGTAGGGACTTCTAGATAACTCATAAGGGTTCTCCAACTTTACTAAGCCATATCTCCTCATCCATGAGGAACTACGTGACATACCATATATCACCGGAAATGACACGACATGTACTATTCATCTAGAATAGTCTCACTTGCAAATTCATTGATATTTATTACATTATAAAGTCCAACTCTATCTTATGATTAGTTATGATATAATGCATGTTATATCTCATGACCTTTTTTGGCTTGACTTATCTTTATTTTGGTTGATGATGAAGAACATGGGTAGAATTTTTGATACAATGCTACGATGATTTTATTGGTTATATGATTACACCTAGCATTTCACAAACATATATTAGAGTAGGTAGGTGAGGGTAGGAATTTGCATCCTGCATTGCATTGTATATATGTTGTATCATGCATATCATGGTACCATAATTACATATTTCTTGGATTTTCATACATGCTTATGATTTACATATTTGTTTCTTGCATTACTGCATATTGCTATGTTTCATTCTTATGTTTTTCATACTCATATTGATATGTTAGAATAAAAATGTCGAATAATTTTTTTTCAAGATTTTCTCTGAATTTTTATAGTTGTCATATTTTCTCATATGAATAAGGGGTGAGTGTGCCACTTTTTGATATCCCAACATTTCTTAGTCTAGTGTGTGTAGGCATAAGTCATACCAAGAGATGTTGAGCTTCTCATGTGTTCTATGGTGAGCACATGTCCCCGTGTAGGAGATAGATGTTACCCCCTAGTCTAGGGGTAACTAAGGAGATCATGTCTCAAGCCCCACAAGTAGCAGAAATTGAGTGTAGAGAGTCATATTGACCTGGAGAACCCATAGGGTCCCTCCTCTTCATATTGATCACCACTCATCGCCAACAACAACGTAGCATCCACTACATCAGGTTTGGATCTCAGAGGAATATTAAGCATGGGAAGTGTCATGGTAAGTGTCACTTTAATATTTGAAGAATTTAAGCATGGTGCAAAGAATCCTTTCTTGATTATGGGGCGTTTGCTTGGAATTTATACCTTTTTCCTAATTTCAACTTAGTGGTTGTCATTGTATCCTAGTAATTTGGTCACCCTCAAGAAAAAGGTTTTATACTAGGTAATTCCTTGAAGGATCGTCAAACTATTCCCATTCATACTTACCAATTTTCACAATTATTCCCCTTCATTTCCTCATATTTTGGGTTTTCAGGTTCATTGACCCCAAGAAGGGATTGCACCTCATGTCATGGAAATAAGGGGATAAATGCCCATAGGTGTTTGTTGGGCCCGTGAAATGGTTAATTTAATGATAATGATTAGATCCTTTTTGGCCAATATTATATGTGCATTTTCCTATTTTGAAGAGTTTTTGAAGGATTTTTGTATCAAATCGCCATAGCTTACACCAGGTACGCATGATTGATGTTTTATGATGGTGTCAAGTACAATTCAACATGTTTTAATGATTCTAGGAAACTAATTTGCGATCTATGTGTCATAGGGAAAAATCGCATGGCATTTTTCCATCCGACACTCCATCTGGTACTCCATCCAGTACTGCATCCGGTACTCCATCCGACACTGCGTCCGACACTCCATCCTGCACTAAAACTGTGGGTGAGTTTGTGGTTATCATATCGGTGACCGGCGATGGGAAAATCAGACACATGGGTTTTTCTTGTGCTCGTGGCCTCCAACTATTGTGCTTCTGACAACTTGGATTGTGTTGTTATGTTGGGCGTTTATTGACTTGCTTAGTTTCTAGAAGTCACTGTCGGTTAAGACGCATTAAATGAGATTTACTATTTTTAGAGGAATTCGACCCTTCCAGTGGTCGAACTCTCATCTTGTAACCTCTATAAATACCATAGCATTGGTCAGATAGATAATGAAGGATAGTTAAGCTCTATTTTTCCATTTTCAATACATTTTCTCTAAAACTGTGTAAAACTGTGTTTTTAATTTTAAATGTTGAAATCATGTTGCTTGAGCTCGTGATTCATCGTTAAGGAGTAGCCATGACCTGGTGGGGGGGGCACCAGTGGTATGGGTGAATATTTATTCAATTAGATTGTGAATTCACGTAGTGTAGTTGTCATTTATTTTATTTCTAGTACATGAGTTTTTATTATCTTTATTTACTGTATAATTACTATTCATAGTTTAATTGCTTCAGTTCCTTTTTGCAAGGTACTTATGAAGGCTAGTGTTAATATGCAATGGCTTTTTAATTAATAGGAAATAGATTGCAAGCTTAGATACTAATCCCCTGTGTGTAATTAGATGATGGTTGGAATTTCTATATGTTGAAATAGAATTTAAAACATAGTTAAAACATAATATTTAGTTAATGGTTTCTTTGGCAAGGTTTAGATGGATGATTAGTTGTTAGTTTTGAATTTATTTTTCAATTTGCTTATCTAGTTTTCTTAGTTAGTTCTTAGTTTTCTTATCTTGTTATATGCTGAAATAGAAATAGGATTTGATTTATGTTTTATGAGTATTTCCCTTTGCAATTTAATTTGTTAAAATAAGATTAGTTTAATTTACTTTATGCAATTTTCATTCTAGATCTAGGTTATAATTTTAACTTGAAGTTTGATTATTGAGTTTAGTTTTTATTTATGAATCTATAGTAGTATGAATTTGCTTATATTAGTATAGAATGCAATTGAATTAAATTGAATAATGTTTTCATATTGTTGATGATTAGTGCATAAATTGAATAATCACATGGATTTGTAGGGTAGTTGATGTTTCTTCTATAATGGTGAAGTTCTCATTAGATTGTCTAATTCATATCTTCCACTTTGCTATAGAAGTCAATATTGAGTTTATCCCTCTTGTGTTATCATTAATTTTTAAATGTCATCGTGATATCATAAGACACTAGAGACATAATCATCAACACTGTATTTGAGTTTTCTTGCTTTTATAGATTAGAGGATAGTTCCCTTGCTTTTGTAGATTAGAGAATAGTATTCTTTCTTTGGTATATTAAAGAATAGTTTTCTTATCGTATATTAAAGAGTATTTGTTGATTACTTTTATTGTCATGATGCTTTGAATTTAGTAGATTAAGATTTCCTTTCGTAAATTAGAAGTAATTATGAAGTTTAATTTAAGAATAGAGTTCACTTGCTTAATAGTTTGATTAGTTGCTTATTGAGTTGTTGTAGAAGTTACCATAGGTTAGTTAGTTGATTTCTTGATTGTTTACTTGCTTTGATAGGGTAGTTGCTTGCTTGTTTATTTTCTTTAATAGGGTAGTTGCTTGCTTGTTTATTTACTTACTTTTTGTTGCTCATTGAGTTCAAATAGATTAAGTAGATTAGTTCATTGTTGTTATTGCTCATTAAATAGATAGTTTTGTTTTTCTTATTGTCATGATTAAGTTAAGTTTATTTAAGTAGGGTTTTCATTTTCTTTCTTAGAACAATCCATCGATCCTTTGTTCAAAAGTTACTTAGGATAAATAGTTTAAGTTTCTTAATAGGGTTTGATCATTAATAATTTTTGCTTGAGTAGATTAGCCCTTAGAAATTCCATTTCTTTAATTAGACTATACTACCTCTAGCCTTTATTCCTTGGCACATATAGTGCTACAACTCTATGTTTACTTACCCTGGGTTGAAAATTTAATTAAGGGTTTTTTAGTGCATATAGAACACCCATCATTTTTGGCGTCGTTGTCGAGGAGTTGTCTCAAGGTAGGAAATAGTTAGGAAATAGATAACTTCTAAACCTTAGCATTAGTTTGGTGGTGGGGGAACTTTAAGATGAGAGGTAAGAACATGCGCATCTGCTATAACAGGTTCCCCCAAACCCAATGGTAGTTTTTTTTTTTTTTTTGCTTTCATGAACATACCTAGATACCCAAAAGGTAGATACATTAAATCTAAATCAGACCTTTCAACCAAGGTTCCTTCCGACCTTTTTGGGGGAAGGAACATTCCACTCATAAAATCCGTAGACTGATACCAAAAAATGGGAGCTAGCTCAACCCAAAGAGATAAAGTATTTTCTAAAGAGACTAAGATAGGGAGCACTATAGAACATAAAATTGAATCATCAATAATAGTGGAACAAGAGGAAAGACCACTCGAGCCTTCCACAAAACCAAACAATAAAACCTTGTTTTCTTACCACCATCAGGGGATCCTAATTTTGAATACATAATAGACCTTGAATAGGTGAATACTTTGTTTGGTATTTCAGCCAACATAATTGTCTCTCAAATTGACACAGAAATAGTAGGAAGACCTTCCCATCAGAGGCATACCTTGTTCTATTTAATAATAAAACCACCTAGGTACTCTCTTTTTGTAAATCAAACTAGTATGGATGATCGGGAGGATCACAATAATGTAAGACACGGGGGGGGAAGACAAAGATGGAAACCAAACTGAAACTACCTTCGGGTTTCCAATTTTGGACACCACCCCAAATGTCAATATGAAAAATATTCCCCTCTCAGCTCTTCCCACCTTTTACGGTAAAATAAATGAAGATATAGATACCTTCCTATTTGAGTTAGACATCTTGTATAGAAGCTACAACTACCTACAAGATTCCCATAAACTAAAACTCTTTCCTGCCACCCTCAAGGACTCTACACTAAGATGGTTCATGATGTTGGGAGAATCTAGTATTAGGTCTTGGGAAGCCATGAAAGATGTCTTTCTTAAGAAGTACCAAGACTGTTGCAAGACCAAAGAGTCGCGTAATGACATCTTCAAAATCCAACAATTAGAAGACGAGACCCTCGAGGATTATTTGGAACAGTTTGGTTATATCTCCCAAAAATCAAAATATCATGACCTTCTAGATGATGTAGTTAGGGATCTTTTCCTTAAGGGAATTTTATAGGAATACCTAGATATACTTAACCTCATGGCATCAGGTGACATCTCCCATAAACCATTTTCCAAAATCTGTGAAATGTGTAAGAATTACTCGAGGAGTAGAGATAAAATAAGAAAGAATGTTCGGGACCCTTATAATAGAAAATTAAAACCAATTAGTTTAGGTGGTATCACAAGAGAAAAAATAGGGAACCTTTTAGAGAAATTCAAGACATATATCTTAAGCACAATAGGTTCCCAGTTGGACACCCTAAAAATTAAAAAGAAACAGGAGGAGGAAAATGCAGCAATGAGCATATATTGCCCAAGATGAAGGAGGAAGCATTCCTCAAGGCAATGCCCGTTAGATAACATTTCAGTTTGTGGCTTCTGCACGGAGGACCACTCAACTAAAAAATGTCCATCATTACTCGATTTGTTAGGCATCTATAGGAGTGGGGATCCTGGGGAATCATCTTATGCACCTAGGAGGCCATGGCAGCCTAGGAATCGACCCACATACCTAGATCCACAATCTCAATTTCCACCCTATTATAAAAAAAAAACAACAGTGGAACTCACCAAGTTGGAAAAATTGGTCTACATAGTACCAACATCCTTCGCTTCAAGGATGGAAAGGAGGAAATAACCAAGGGAACCCTCAATCTCCACCTGTCCCTGTGCCCAACCATCAATATCCTCAGTTTCCACCAAAGATCTCGTAGCTTCTTCCAGGTTTTGTTCCACCACATTTACCTCCTAATCCACAACAAAGACCGTAAAAATATCAGAATTCAAGCTCCCCAATACCGACATTATTACCAACACAAATCGTGCCCAATCTAAATAATAATCCCACTCAACCTCTTCACAATTTTGAGATGCAGGCCTTCCCAACATATGTTATTACTCATGTTCCATTACAGGAGATTCAACCAAGGTCGGGAAAAGTTCTGGACAGGCAGACACCTTCAGTATTCATCCAGGAAGAAGAGGAAGAAGAAACCCCCAAACAACCCACAAATGACACTAGGTAGGAATATGTTATTATTCCTAAGGACCAAAAACCCAAGCTTCCCCAAAATAAACCTTCAAAAATTACGAAGGCCCCTCCTTATCCAGAAAGATTAGTAATCGAGAAACCTACCACCCGACCGGAATTTGACATCTTGAATGAATTGAAGAATATTTGGGTCAAGATTCCCTTGCTTCGAGCCACTAAGGATATTCCAATCTATAGTAAGGTAGTCAAAGAATTGTGTATTAAGAAGCCAGGTAGGAAGCAGAAGGACCCTCCTACAATACATTTGATAGGATAATTTTTTGAATACATATCAGAGCAGTCGAAGCTAGAAAAATATGGGAACCAAGGAAACCCCGTAGTGACCATAACCATTAATGAGGTCTCCATTGGAAACACTCTCATAGACATAGGGGAATCCATCAATGTTATGACGCTACTACCTTGGATAAATTACAGTTAAAACCTCTTCTTAGACCTACCCCAACCATTTTGGAATTAGCAGATAAGACTAGGGTTATACCTGAAGGAATTTTGGATGATATCGTAGTTACTTTAGCTTCATGGGAGTACCCAGTAGACTTTCTGGTCATCCACTCAAAGGATCCTAACAAAGGCCAACCCGTTATTTTTGGAATACCTTGGTTAGCCACAACCAATGCATTTATTAGTTGTAGAGAGGGAGAAATAACCATCTCAAGTGGACTTTCTATCCAGAAGATCACCATATACCCTCCAGCTCAACCTATCATGGAGAATCTATTATGTCTTGAATGTCCATACGATAATGAGGACTGGGAAGAACTCGTATTTCCAAGTGACCATGCCTAGGCACTTCAGGAGTACACAACAAAAAATGTGCTAAACTAGTTTATTTTTGTTATCACATGTGTTGATTTTCCACAATATTTTCCCCAATTTGAGTATATGTTTGGGGAATAATTTCAGGAACAATTAAACCCATCCATTTTGTTTTCAACATATTTTATCTTCAATATAGATGAGTCTGCCACATCTTATACTATGCCCTACGATATTAGTCTAGGGAATTTTTTACATATAAACTATGGTCTAGATGCATACCAACAAAAATAGTTAGTAAGTATCCTTAAAGAAAAACCAGGAGTGTTCGCCTGGGAATATACTGACATGAAGGGTATACACCCAGACACATGAATCCATGACATATATACTCAGGGGGAAGTAATACCTGTTAGGCAACCCCATAGAAGGATGAACCCAACACTCAAAGATATAGTAAAGGAAGAGATCCAAAAGTTATTTAATGTCGTATTTATTTATACCATCTTCGATAGTAACTGGGTATCCCTGCTTGTAGTGGTTCCAAGAAAAGTGACCGGGAAATGGAGAATTTGTTTTGATTTCTAGGAGCTCAATAAAGCCACTCTGAAGGATTACTTTCCTCTTCCTTTCATTGACCAAGTTTTGGATACCCTATCTGGAAAGAAGTATTTCTCCCTTTTAGATGGATATAGTGGGCATAATCAAATTCTCATAGCACCCGAGGATCATGAAAAAAATACCTTTACTTTTCCTTGGGGAACCTATGCGTATAGGGTCTTGCCATTTGGATTATGTAATGCTCCTGCTACATTTCAATGAGTAGTATTAGGGATATTTTCTGATCTTATTCATGATTGTGTGGAGGTGTACATGGATGACTTCACAGTATATGGAAATACTTACCAAGAAGCCTTAGATAAATTAGAAAAATTCCTTATCATATGCCAAGAAGTGAACCTGTCTCTAAGTCATGAAAAATGTAAAATGTTTTTAACTGAAGGACTGGTTCTAGGACATCATGTTTCATCTAAAGGGATAAAAGTTGATCCTGCAAATATTGACGTCATCATCAGACTTCCACACCCCAAAAATCAGAAAGAGGTGACAAGCTTTCTTGGACATGTCGGATACTACTGATGGTTTATTGAAAATTTTACAAAGATTGTTGCACCCATGTTTGGATTGTTGATAAAGGATGTTGATTTTCTTTGGACTAAGTAGTGTCAAACTGCCTTTGAAACCTTAAAAGATAAGTTGTATGTGACACCAGTTCTTAGGGGTCCCAATTGGGCTCTCCCATTCCACATATCCACTAACGCCTCCGACACCGCAGTAGGAGGAGTATTAGGGAAGAAAGAGGACCAACAGTCTTATGCCATTTATTTTGTGAGTAAGAAATTGTCCCCTGCCGATCTAAACTACACAGTTACTAAAAAGGAATTCTTGGTAGTAGTTCATGCTATCAATAAATTTCATCATTACATTACAGGTTATGAAGTATTTGTACATACAGATCATTTTTCCATTATATTTCTCATGACTAAACCCACAACTAATGACCGAGTGACTAGGTGGCTCCTACTATTGCAAGAGTTTAATATCATCGTGCTTGCCCGACTTGGAAAGGAGAATTTGGTAGCTGATTTTCTTTCACGCATAAAAAATGAGGATGATGATATTCATGTAGATGATGGTTTCCCATATGAGCACATTTTTTTCCTCTCTATAAATACCCCATGGTTTGCGGATATGGAAAACTATCCGACTACTAGGAATTTACCATCTCATTTGTCACCTCATGAAAAGCGTAAAATTATCACGCAAAGTGCTAATTACTCTTGGGTTGGACATGAAATTTTTCGTACATGTCCTGATTTGATTATTCGTAGATGTGTCCAAGAGGATGAGGTACCATAAATACTACGAAGTTGTCATGATGGATCATGTGGTGGCCATTTTTATGACAAACGTACAACATATAAGGTGTTACATTCAGGTTACTATTAGCCTAGCATTTTCAAAGATGTTTCCAAGTATGTGAGGAGTTGTGATAGTTTCCAAAGGATAGGAAGACCGATGTCAGCTGACGAAATTCCTTTGTGTGACCAAGTTATGATAGAACCTTTCAAAAAATGGGCCCTCGACTTTGTAGGACCAATTTCACCCATGTCTCGTAAGAAAAACTATATTTTGGTTTGTACAGATTATGTCACCAAGTGGGTAGAGAAAAAATCCCTATTTAGGGATAAAGAAAAATCTGTTGTCGAATTTATCTATGAAGACATATTTACATGCTTCAGTGTCCCTCATGAAATTGTTACATACAAAGGCACTCAATTCACTTCAAATATGATGAGAGAGATAACAGAGAAATATGGGATTAAACATTGTAAATCTTCTCCATACCACCCACAAGCTAATAGTCAGGTAGAGTCTACAAACAAAGCTATGGAAGCTATCTTAACCAAGACCGTTCAATTACATCATCAGGATTGGGATGATAGGCTTCTAGAGGCTTTGTGGGCATATCGTACCACCTAGAGAAACACCATAGGACATACCCCTTATGAGCTAGTGTACGGGAAACAAGTACTTCTACCAATATAATTCTAGGTAAGGACCTTTCGTATTGCCACAGAATTGGGATTAAACTTAGATAAGGCTTAGAAACAATGATCCCTACAATTGAATGAGTTGGATGAGATCAGGCAAGATGCCATCCAATGAACAATGTTAGTCCAAAACCAAAGGAGAAAGTGGCATGAAAATTTTATTAAGAAGAAACACTTCCAAACTTGTGATTGGGATTTGTTTTTTGATTCCTGATTTAAAACCTTCAAAGGAATACTCACCAACCAGTGGTTGGGTCCTTACGAGGTAGTCACTGTATATGACAATGGAGCTATGAAAATCAAAACAATTGATGATGTACAAGTGTCCTTTGTAGTAAATAGACACTGACTCAAATTTTATCACAAGCCCATTTCCAAAGAATATTTTCTATAGGTCATGTCAACTGAAAAGGCATTGGCCTTAGTGGATGGAGAAGTCCCCCCTTGTTCTTGATTTTTTTCTGAATTTTCTACTGTACATATGTAAATAATTTTGAATTTTGTTGATAAACAATTCTAGAGATTTATGTAGGTATTTATTTCACCAGGAGTAGACAGTTTCAAGGAAATATAAAAGAAGGATTCTTCTTCAAAACATTGCTATACTTGAACCTTGTTGTCTGCTAAGCATCAAATTAATAATGACTTGATGTAATTAGCCATATTTTTGCAAAGATTTTTCTCCTCTTTTTCTCAAGGCATATTAAGAAGTAGTTACTCTTAAACACCTTCACCACTATATAAGGAAGTGATACCGTAACCATCAAGATTAGAGGTCACTTGTAAAGTTTTCCCAAGAAACCTGAGTAAGTGAGTAAATTATCTTTATTAAAGAATAACAAGGAGTTTTGATTAGCGGTTAGCTGTAATGT
>ML791442.1:820169-871928 GCA_009831015.1 Picea engelmannii
AGGAGTAAAAGATAACTCAACAGAAGAATAGAAGATTAACCCTGGGAGTTAACCTAACTCAACAGAGAATTAGAAGGAAAAGTATAAGTAGGAGGCTGGGGTGCACCTATTACTCATTCTGGTTTTGGATTAGCATTTCCTATTGCTCTTGAGCATTCAGTTTGGGGGTTTTTCTATACAAACCCTTGTGAGAAACTCAATGGTGAAATATCCACTCACCTTGTTTCGCAGCTTGGTCTCGGGGATGAAAGACTCCTCCACACCATTCTAGTCTCAACCCATCTCCATCTAGCGCTTCAGAAGGTAGCAAGTCGTATTGTTCTTGTGTTTCCAGCAAGGGCGCACCATCATTTGGAGGGAGGTTCGATCCATCTTATCCTGAGGGCCTGGGGCCATTCCGACAGTTGGGTTTTGTTTGCAGGGGAAGGACCATCAGTTTGAGGGATTTTATGGAGGGTTATCATCATTCTACATTTGTCTGCAGATTGGGATGGCTTGGAGCCATAGGGGACGTCCTGTAATTCAATAAAACTCAGATCTAGGGAGATCTGCTTGAGATCTGAATCCGAAACTTCTCCCATGAGATTCGCATAGCCCGATCTATATTATTAGAGAGTTTCAGATCATTTGGAGGCCTCCTTCATCAGGGCTGAACCATCTAGGGTTTCAGTCATCCAGTGGGGCACCCCATTCAGTGGGAAATTCAGATCTACGGGGTTTGAGAGTGGATTTGGGAATTTGGACATCTGGGTTTTCCTTACAGTTGCCCGATCTATCATTTGGCATATTTCTCGAGATGATTGGACACTTTTGGTAGCAGGGCAGAATTATTGATGGCTTCAACATTCTAGCAGGACATGGCACTTTCCATCTTGGAGGTTGAGCATTAGTACGGCTCAGATCCACTTGATTCAGTCTTCATTGTATATCCAGCCTTTGGAGGCTTATTTTGTATTGTCGGGAGAATTTTTTAGCAGCTCATATCTATTGCTTGTACAACCATCTGAGATTTATGCCATATCGACCATCTATTGTATTGATCTTACATTGCTCATAATAAAAATGTCAGATCTTTGCCTGTGCTTCTACATCTTGAATATATTGTGATCTTCATGTGTTGATGAATCTTGTATAAACTTAATAACTCAATAAATTAGTAGTAGTTAGTGATTCCAAGAAAGAATTTGGCTTGGGATCATTACATTAGCCATGGAAACATCAAAAAAAGGAAGAAAGTGAGTTGAGCCTAAAGATACCTTTCTTTTTTCTTGCAATGGTACCATCCACTGCACACTAAAAATACTTGATTATATCATATCTTTAGATAGGCTACATCCGCTTAAGTACCCCTTACATTAAGACAGTCACTAAGGAATATATAACGGAAAGTAATCCTCTAACATAAATACCATCCCAATTAAAAAAAAAAAAAAATGTTTTCAGAGTTGTCCCCCCATCTTCTTGCACAAAGAAATCTTATACTAAAATATTAAAAGATGGTGGGCCAATCTCTGAGGGTGTAAGAGGCTAACCCGCTAGGATACTGAACAGGTTTGCTGGCAGCAGGTACCAGCCTGTGGTATGACTAGGTAAACCCGTCAGAGTACTGAACAGGCTTGCTGGCAACGAGGCATTCTCCTAGCGAGGATGATAATATGACAAAAATAAATAAGAAATTTAAACTTGTCCCGATGTACGACATTACTTGTAGACAAATATGACATGAAGTATGTATGGTTAAGTTAAGGTTAATGAACTCCATAAATTTTCCATTGGGAACTAACTTTGAGGCTATCTTGAAACTCTCTTGCCTACCTCTTCTTCTCTATATACAGGGTCTCTTATCCTATAGGTGGGGCCATCTTCTAACTGTCTCGTCAGACCAATCTATGAAATTTATATCTACACTTAACAAGTTGTAAATCTTTGGCTATTGGGAGAATTGATTGGTTTCCTATATTTTTTATTGTGAGGTGTCACAATACTTAGGTGTGGGGGAGGGTTTTCATGAGTTGATAAATGATAACACTGCCTAGAAGAAGTAGAATCTTGGAATCTTTTGTAAAAATTCCTTTGTATTGTTTTCATGATACAGGCTAGTACTCCAGCAGTTAGTTTACTGTTGAAATGCTAATTCCCTGTGTGTTTTAAATTTTTGTACATTTCCTTAACATACCACTTCACTGGTTTATTTTCATTACATAATGTTCATTATAGAATCAAGATTACATGTATTATGCAAGATAAAGGAATGGATCGAGTAAACATGGTGGAAAAGAAAATAATAATGGAACACTCTGCCTCTAATCCTATTCACTATAATTGTCAAAATCGTTCTAAGATTGTAGGCTATCCATTACATGAGGAATAAAATTGTATTTCGCACAGAGGTACCATATGGAGTGCCATACGAGGTTCCAAACGAAGTGCCATATGCAAGTATACACCAGTAACTGTCCACAATTTTAGGTAACCAGGAATCAATGACATTTATTTAAATAAGTTCATGGAAATCAATATTGAATGATGCAAACCTTAGACATTTTCACGATCAAATGTCCAAGTCAAAGACTTGGACATTGATCTAACTTCTTATCATTATGATTTTCCCCAAAACATGCCTTGAAATTTGAAATCGACGCTCACACATGGAAACTCGTGTGTGTACATTCATTATGAATGCAACCATTTCCACCCTAGGCACACTCATAAACGGAGGGATCACTCAATTGGCTTATCCCATTTAATCCTCACAAACATCCTTTTCTCATTGCATTCACCCCTATTAAACGCACTCTGTCTCTGTCTCATTCATTCACCTTTTTCTATAGTGCGCTCGGCCTCTACTAAACACGCTCAACCCTCTCTAAATCATGCCCATCCTAAATTCGATCGTTCTCTCCCTCTATCCATTTTTCCCATGTTGTCATCATGCCCAAGCGGTATGATCCATCCTCCTATGATGACCTCTTCACTATCCCTGAGTTTGCACAGTGCAGGGAAGTGTTTCTGCACACAGGATCGGGGTTGTTTTTGTCTCACTTGCAGGGCCATGAATATGGCATTTCAATGAAATTATCCCTTGGTTTTGATGGAAAGACAACGTGTTGGAAATATAACTGAGAGGGGGGGGGGTGAATCAGTTATAATATAAGATTGAAACTTTTCTTGTTCTTTTTTGAATCTTTCTAGATTATTATTTAATGTGTTACCGATAACTTAACATTCATAGATATACAATATTTGATCAATCACACAGAATACACAGAGACACAGATTTTCATGAGGAAACCCATAAAGGGATAAAACCTCTTCTTCTTCGTATGTCAATCAAGCTCCAACCTTCATGTACATCATAGTATTTGAGCACTAACTCAAATATGAGGCTACAACCTCTGATAGCAAGCTACAACTTGCAGAGAGCACCAACTCTCAGATTTCTCTAGCACCAGCTAAATGGAAACAACAACTCCCAGAATATCTTCTAGCACCAACTAGAATTTAGAGGACTAAAATCCTCCCTAACACCACCCTACCACCCTGATTGAATCTTACAAAACTTTACTTACTCGCTTTTTCTTTGATATGGTCTATTACATCTCCATGTATCCTCTTCCTTCTTCAGCTTCTATGCTCTGTTCCGCTTCTACATCTTTCTGCTTCTATGCTCAACTCCTTTTCCTCCTGTGCACAACCCCTCTTTTTAGCTTCTCTTCTCCCTTTTATGCTCTGTGTTTCCTCTGCATACTGTGAGTTGCGTCAATGATCTTCACTTCAGTTCATCCACTGCATCTCCTTCTACCCCCATCCATAGCTATTGAAAAAGAACACTCTCTTCATTGGTCTGCATGTCTTTCTCATGCCAAGTACTCTGCATGATCATCATCGCAACTCTTTGTCTTCTGTAGTGGTTATACTGAATCTGTTCATCATCGGTGATCATTATCCAAAGAGTATTTTTCTTCTCTAGTAGTTGGAACTCTTCGTCTTCTCTGGAAGTTATAGTCATTTGTTTTGGCTTCTTTGGCTTCTAAGCCCCTTCCTTCACATCACCACCAGTGGTGACCACACACCTATTTAAAAGGTGCTTCCCGATATCAATCTAGCGAGCGCTAGCTTCATTTTTCGATATGAACTTGGGAAATGATCTCATGTGACCATGTGATTGCGGGCATGTCCAAATTTGGTTTGAATCAAACTACTTTTCACCTCGCAATTTAACTCGAGCTTCCATGTGTCCTTTCTCCAAAACCGTGGTTTTGATTGCGTCCCGCTCAAGAAAAATTAATACCCAAGCATGTTCTGGCCCCGTAATTGAGCATGAATGTTGATCTCCAATCCCTTGGCGATGCCACTTGATCAACGGTTGCTATCTTCCTTCCTTTCCTCCTTCCACGCACAATCCCATATCTCCATGATCCATCGACATGTAGCTTCCTTCCAAATCAACGACTATGATTGATTCTAGCCTTCCAGACTTCGGGAGTTTCAAATCTCAAATCTCTCTTTTTCCATATGACAGTATTCTGGAGTGGAAGATCCATTGACACCTATCTCCCTGAATCTATGATCAGGATCTCCTCCGCGAGTCCAACCTTCGGGACTTTCAATTCTCAAACTCTCATTTCTTTCATACGTCAATCTTTCGAAGTCGATGATCTGCAAACACTTGTCCAAATAGATCAGACGGTTTACACTTATCCTTTCACTGATTAATCCATCAGATAGGACTTAATCAAGCATTGTGATGGATGGACACCATTTACTTCAGCACTTTGGCTATTCTACTTACGTTATCCTTCCATTGTATTTTGATCAATGATTGAGAATGCACCCGAAGTGATCTTCAGATCGGATGACTTATGTCCACTTCGGGACTTTGGCATTCAGGACTTCGAGAATTTAGGCATATATTGGTGGTGAAACTCCCAAAGTGATGTAACTTTATTATGTCACTTGATGATGTGGCACGAGCCAAGTGTCTGCCATGTGTCACTCAGATTCATGATTTGCACGAGCCTGAAATGTCGATTTCAGCTTGACACTTGTCATTATCTGACTGTGCCACATGCCTTTACTAACGTGGGTGTGACGTGTAGGCTGTGTAGTGGAGTGTGGATGCAGAGCGCGGTAGTGGAGTGTGACGTGTAGCGGGTAGTGGAGTGTGACGTTGGAGAATGGAGGTGGTATGTATGAGTGGTTTGGTGGTTTAATCGGAGGGGGGGTTAGGCAATAAGTGGTAATGAGCGAGGGGGCTCCGAGTTGACAGGAAGGTGACACGTATGAGGGTCCCACATGGTAAATACCACCAACTTGGACCCCCCCCACAGTTAAAGGAAGAAAGGTTGAGGGGGTCCGATATGCCCTGTCGATCGTAGATCTGAGTGCCCGATCATCGGTCGCTGAGATTAGTGCACCCTTCTTCAAAATTATCCTATCCTTCCACTTTATAATGATCTAATGGATGAAATTTACTCCAGCTCTCTGACTCTACGGACTTTGGGGATTTCATGATCTCAAACTTTTCTCTCTCCTAAACTCACAGTCTATTAAAACGTATCTTCTGATGATCAATGAACTAGATTCTCCTCCTGGTGATGAACGGTCTCAAATTACTTAGGGACTTTAAAACTTTGGTAAGTTCTCTCTCCTGTGTGCACAAATATTTAAGGCTCACACACCTTGATTTTATCAAATGGTTGTTGGTCCTCTGTATCGGTGATCCAACGACCACTATCACTCTTCCTCCTGAGATTTCTCTCCTTTTGCTCCTTTGACTCCTTAAAGAGTCATTTTGACACTTAGCCAAATTGTGGATCTGTGTACTCCTTGCGTATCTTTCGAAGTATGAATCTTCAAACTCTCATCACTTCTTTCCTTTTTTCCATCATCGTTGTTGTTATTTCCATCAATGACAAGCACACTCTTCCTGTAAAAAATGCCAACAATCCCCCCCTTTGGAATTGATGGCAACCCTGAAAGGTTGCATTATGCTACTTAGACCTCCAACTGCAACATCCAGACCACACCTTTTCTCCCCTTGATCACAAATACAATAATAACTCTCCCCCTAATTATATATGCTATGAGAACTCTCCCTCTGATAAGATAGACTATTTTAACTTGATAACAGGGTCATGCCCAACTTCTGGTGTAGATACTCAAATTGATCGTTTGCAAGTGGTTTAGAGAAGATATCAACAATCTGATCTTTGGATGGAATATAATGCAAAGAAACAATAGTGTTGGTTACATGTTCCCTCAAGAAGTGATACTTGATGGGTATATGCTTGGTCTTGGAGTGAAAGACAATATTCTTTAACACACTAATTGCACTAGTATTATCACAATGAATTGGGTTTGGTGCAGTACACTTTACCTCCAATTCTTCAAGTGTCTGAATCATCCACAATACTTGGATACAACAAGTGGTAGTTGCAATTTATTCAGCTTCTATAGTCAATAAGAAAATGGAACCTTTCTTCTTGCTCAACCATGCTATAAGAGAATCTCCTAAGAAGAATGCACCTCCACTCATTCTTTTCCTTTCATCGATGTAGTTAGCCCAATCAACATTCGAATAGACTGATAATTGAAAATTCTGATTCCTAGGATACCATAGCCCATAGTTCATTGTTTCTTTCAAGTATCTGAATATTCTTTTGACAGCTAGTAAATGACTCTGTTTAGGTGCAGATTGATACCTTCCTACCATTCCAACAACATGCATTATGTCTAGATGAGATGATGTGATGTACAACAGGTTTCCTATCATAGACCTATATGAACTCTAATCAACATCAGGTGATTTGTCATCCTTGATTAACTTGCATCCAGTGACGATAGGTGTTCTCACAGGTGTAGAATCTTCCATTTGAAACCTTTTCAACATTTCTCTTAGATATTTCTCTTGAGAAATAAATATTTCTTCATACCTCTGAGTAATTTGCAGAACAAGAAAAAATGACAGTTCCCCTATCATAGACATTTCAAATTCAGACTACATGGTAGAAGCAAACCATTGTACCAATGAAGCATTATTGCTTCTGAAGATGATGTCATCTACATAGACCAAAAAAATGAGCAAATCATTATCCTATGTTTTGATATATATATTTTTTGTCAACAGTTCCTCGCTTGAACCCTTCGTCATGAAGATACTTATCTAGTCTGTAATACCAGGCGCAAGGAGATTATTTCAACCCATATACGGATTTCTTCAGCTTGCAGACAAAGTCAGGGTTATCTGACAGTTGGAAACCCTTTGGTTGTTCCATATAGACTTCTTCTTTTATATCTCCATTTAGAAAAGATGACTTGACATCCATTTGATAGACTTTAAACTGTTTATGACAAGCATAGGGAAGAAACATTCTAATAACTTCTAATCTTGCTACAGGCACAAATGCTTCATCAAAATCCATGCCTTCTATTTGAGCATATCCTTTGCAGACCAATATAGCCTTATTTCTTACAATATTTCCTTGCTTATTCATCTTATTTGTATAGACCCATTTGGATCCCATTACATTTTTATGTGTTGGCCTAGGATCGAGTTCCCAAGTGTCATTCTTTTCAATCTAATCCAGTTCCTCATTCATTGATTTTAACCAATTTACGTCTTTATTGTATTCATTAAATTTCTTGGGTTCCATAATGGATATGAAGGCTATATGTGATTGCTCGGTGTCTTTGATTATCCATATCCTAGTTTCTACACCTTTTTTTTTCTCACCAATTATCTAACTTTCAGGATGATTCTTTTGAGTAATTATGGAGGAAAGATTTGATGTTGATTGTTGTCCAGACTCTTCTTGTCTGGGTGTCTCTTCTCCTCCTAATTCATCATCTTCTTATGACTCTGAGATTTTTTTTTCTTCATTTTCATTATTCTCCTCATCATTTTCATTTGACTCGGTGCTTATTCTCTGTTGATCTTTCATAGGAGCTTCTTCATCATTTCGAACATTAATACAATCTACTAATTTATGCATTCTTTTGTTAAAGCATATGTATCCTTTATTGTTCATTGCATATCCTAAGAAGATACCTTCATCATCTCTACCATCAAATTTTCCCAGATAATCATCATTATTTTTTATGTAGCATTTACTTCCAATTACTTTGAAGTGCTTGATTGATGCAGGTCAACCAAACCACGACTCATATGGAGTTTTATCAATGTTCAGACTTAGATGCACTTTGTTCATAATATGAACAACCGTGTGAACAACCTCCACCCAGAAGGTTTGTGAAATACTCGTTTCACTCATCATGGCCATTTCCATCTGCTGAACTGATCTATTTTGGCGTTCTACAACTCCATTTTGTTAGGGAGAACCTAGAATAGTATATTCTCTTTTAATTCCATGTCTGTCACATAATTCTTTGAAATCTCTTGACAGGAATTATCCTCCTTTGCTTGAGCGAATTTCCTTTAACTTCCTTCCTATCTGATTCTCAGCTAATGCCTTAAACATTTTGAACTTATCAAACACATCATATTTTTCTCTCAGAAAGGCAACCCACGTAAGTATGGAGAAGTCATCAATGACCAGCATAAAGTAATGTTCTCCTCCTATTCCTTCCTTTCATGACAGTCCACACATATCGATATGAAAAATTTGAAGTGGTTTATCTGAAGATGTGAAACTATTCAATTTGAATTAAGCACGAGTCAACTTCCCTATTTGACAGGATTCACATACAAAGTTATGAGGCTTAGATATTGTTGGAAGATATTTCACAACACCTTCAATATTCAGTTTGACAATATGATCAAAATTTAGGTGTCCAATCCTTCTGTTCCATAACCAACTTTCTTCAAATTTGCTTAAATGGCATTTCTCCTTATCTTCCTTCAGAATATAGACATTGTTTTCAGTTCTAACCCCTTTTTCAAGCAGATCTCTTGTGTTCAATGTTTTTATTTTACAATTCTTGGCAGTGAAAGTGACTTCACATCCTATATCACACATTTGACTGAAACTAAGAAGATTGTGCTTTAAAAAATCAACAATTAATACATCTTGAACTTTTCTTCTTCCATTACTTCAGCTTACTAGACCTTTACCTTTGATCTTTTCTGGAGCATCATTTCCAAAAGTCACACTTCTTGATTTACTTTCCTTGAGTGATAGGAACTTACTTTTGTCACTTGTCATATGACTGGAGAATCCGTTGTCAATATACCATGGGTTATTTTGTCTTTGAGATGAAAATACTAATCCACACTTGTTATCTTCATTCTTCTTCCAAATCTTGACGTTTTCAACTCTATGATTTGAATCTGACTTATAGTTCTTTAATCGACAAATTGCAGCTTTATGTCCATAATTATGGCAGATGTAGCATTCTGGTTCATTGAATAAAGGATCATAATGATTGTTATGCTTAATTTGTGCCTTTTTCCCAACCATCATATGGTTTCCAGTCTGTGGTTGTTTGTTACTTGGTTGTCTCATTCTTTTTTGTGGCATATATTTATCCCTTGGCAATATTGATTGTTCATGTCTCAATCTTAAAGAACAATTTACAGCTTTGGGGCCAAAGTGAGAACAGTAAAAACAATATCCATAGAAAAAATATTTGTACCTGGAAAATGGATGTCTTCTTTGAGCAGGTCGACTTATTCCATGTTGATGATTTCCTTGAGTAGAGGGTGTATTATTTTTTTTTTTTATAGATTCAGTTATTGTACATTTTTCTTCACTCCTCCTAGGCGGTCGATTATCTTCCTTTGTTTCTGTAGGTTTGTTTTTGTCAATTGTTGTAGATTTGAAAAACTTCATGGATTCTTTGTTGCTTGGCTAACTACTACTTGATCCCTCTTCATAACCCAAACTGGTTTTGAACTTTTAATTCCTTTGTTGATTCAGAATGGAGGATAATCCTTCTGAGGATTTAATAGTTAGATTCTGATGATATAAGTCTTGAAATTTCTCTAGATCTTTTCTGACGGTCACTACTTCATCTTCCAAATTTTCACCTTTTGTTTCGTCTTCCTTCAATTGTTGTTTGAGGATGTCTTCAATATTCTTAGATTCATATAACTTAATCTTCAACAAAGCAATTTCTTCAGATGGTTCATTGCCTGTTTTCTCATACCTGAGCAGTAACTGTTTTTCTTTTCTTTGAGTCTATCAATCTCTTCCATGGAACTGACAAGTTCTCCTTCAAGATCTACTACTGCTTCACAATCAACGAACTCACTTCCTGTATCTTCAATATTTAGGTCTTCTAAATCTATTAGCATGATATCATTTATTTTACTTTCAATAGATGAGTCACTGCTTTCATCATCTGAAGGATCGTAATCATTGTTTACACAAAGGATTTTCTTCTTAAAATTATTCTCTTTATATACCTTCTTGTGTTTGTGCTTCTCTTCATCGTCATATGTCTGATCCTTTCTTTTGTGAGGACACTTAGATGAAAAATGACCTATCTTACCATAGTTGAAACATTTGAAGGACAGTTTACCTTTGTATTTTCCTGATCCTTTCGTCAGTCTTCTCACAAAATTTGCTTCAATCTCATCTATACCGGAGTCTGCATTTTTCTCTGCTTTAAAGGATGCCTCTCTTGTAATGGATTTAATTTTGGTGATTCTCATTTCATAAGTAGTTAGGGTTCCAAGAAGTTGATATAGTGTCAACGTTTTGAGATCCGTTATTTCCTCTATAGCAGAGACCTTTGAGTTAAATCTATCAGGAAGAGATTTTAATATTTTATGGACTAGAAAAGGTTCATCTGTCGTTTCACCTATATCTTTCATAGTGTTGATGAGTTCTTCTATATGTAAGAAGTACGTATTGATAGTTTCTTCTTCATCAATATTTAATTGCTCAAATTTCAGTATGTGAGTATGTAGTTTTGCCTCTTTCACCTTTTCATTACATTCATAACTACTTATCATCTTGTCCCACATAAATTTTGTTGAATCACAGTGCATGACTTAGAAAAACTCGGTTTATGCAAGTCCATTGAGGATGGAATTCATTTATTTTGCATTAAATATAAACTCCAACTTGTCATCTTTTGAGGCCAAGACTATAGGCTTCACATATCCAGTTTCAACGACATCCCAAACATCAACACCCAAAGTTCTCATCCTTATTTTATAGAAGGAAAAGTTTGTTCCATCAAATAGAGGGGCTCTATTAGTTGAACTCCCTTCATGACTAGTCATGTTAAAGCTTATAGATATACCTTTGATCAAAGGCACCAACTCTGATACCAATTGTTGGAAATATAACTGAGAGGGGGGGGGGGGCTGAATCAATTATAATATAATCTTGAAACTTTTATTGTTCTTTTTTGAATCTTTATAGATTATTATTTAACGTGTTACTGATAATGTAACATGCATAGATATACAATATTTGATCAATCACACAGAATACACAGAGACACAAATTTTCATGAGGAAACCCATATAGGGAGAAAACCCTTTCTTCTTCAGATGTCAATCAAGCTCCAACCTTCATGTACATCATATTCTTTGAGAAACAACTAAAATATGAGGCTACAACCTCCGATAAAAAGCTACAACTTGCAGACAGAACTAACTCTCATATTTCTCTAGCATCAACTATATGGAAGCACCAACTCCCAGAATATATTCGAGCACCAACTAGAATTTAGAGGACTACAATCCTCCCTAGCACCACCCTACCACCATGATTGAATATTAGAAAACTTTACTTACTCGCTTTGTCTATGATATGGTATGTTACAACTCCATGTCTCCTCTACCTTCTTCATCTTCTATGCTCTGTTCCTCTTCTCCATCTTTCTACTTCTATGCTCAACTCTTTTTCCTCCTGTGCACAACCCCTCTGTTCAGCTTCTCTTCTCCCTTTTATGCTCTGTGTTGCCTCTGCATATTGTGCATTGCGTCACTGATCTTCACTTCAGGTCATCCACTACATCTCCTTCTACCGCCATCCATAGCTATTGAAAAATCACACTCTCTTCACTGTTCTACATGTCTTTCTCACGCCAAGTCTTCTGCATGATCATCATCACAACTCTTTGTCTTCTCTGGCGATTATGCTGAATCTATTCATCATTAGTGGTTGTTATACAATTATTCTTTGTCTTCTCTGGCAGTCACAACTCTTAATATTCTCAGTCAGTTATAGTGAGTCATTTTGGCTTCTTTGGATTCTAAGCCCCATCCTTCACGTGACCACCAACGATGACCACATGCCTATTCAAAAGGCACTTACTGATATCAGTCTAGTGAGTGCTAGCTCCATTTTTCAATATGAACTTGGGCAATGATCTCATGTGACCATGCAATTGCGGGCACATCCAAATTTGGTTTGAATCAAACTACTTTTCACCCTGCAATTTACCCCGAGCCTCCACGTGTCCTTTCTCCAAAACCATGGTTTTGATTGTGGCTCGCTTAAGAAAAATTAAGACCCGAGCATGTTATCGCCCTGCAATTGAGCATGATCGTTGATCTCCAATCCCTTCACGATGCCACTCTATCAATGGATGGTATCTGCCTTCCTTTCCTCCTTCTACGCACGATCCTAGATCTCCACGATCCATCGACACATAGCTTCCTTCCAAATCAACGACTACGATTGATTCCGATCTTCCGGTCTTCGAGAGTTTCAACTCTCAAAATTCTCTTTTCCCATATGAAAATATTCTGGAGTGGAAGATCTATTGACACCTGTGTCCCTGAATCTACGATCAGAATCTCCTCCGTGAGTCCGACCTTCGAGACTTTCAATTCTCAGACTCTTGTTTCTTCCGTACGTCAATCTTCCGGAGTCAATGATCTCCAGACACCTGTCCGAATAGATCAAACGGTTTAACCTTATCCTTTCACTAATTAATCTGCCGGTTAGGACTTCATTAAGAATTGTGATGGATGGCCACCATTTACTTCAGCACTTTGGCCATTCTACTTACACTATCCTTCCACTATATTTTGATCAACAGTTAAGAATGCACCCGAAGTGATCTTCAGATCAAACGACTTATGTCCACTTTAGGACTTTGGTGTTTGGGAATTCGGGACTTTAGGCATCTGCTAGTGGTGAAACTCTCTAAGTAAAACTCCCAAAGTGACGTAACTTGCTTACGTCACTTACGTCACTTGATGATGTGGCACGAGCCGATTGTTTGCCACGTGTCACTTAGATTTGTGATTTGCACGAGCCTAAAATGTCGATTTCATATTGACACTTGTCATTATCTGATTGTGCCACATGTCTTTGTTGATGTGGGTGTGATGTGTAGGCAATGTAGTGGAGTGTGGAGGCAGAGCATGGTAGTGGAGTGTGATGTGTAGTGGGTAGTGGAGTGTGACATCAGAGCGTGGAGGTGGTATGTATGAGTGGTTTAGTGGTTTACTCGGAGGGGGGGTTAGGAAGTATGTGTTAATGAGCGAGGGGGGTCCCAGTTGATAGGAAGGTGACACGTATGAGGGTCCCACATGGGAAATACCACCAACTCAGACCCCCCCATGGTTAAAGGCATAAAGGTCAGGGGGTCTGATATTCCCTGTCGACCATATATCTGAGCACCCGATTATCAACTGTTGATATTAGCACACTCTTATTCAAACTTATCCTATCCTTCCACTTTAGAATGATCTGATGGCTGAAATTTACTCCGGCACTCCATCTCTTCGGACTTCAGGGATTTCAAATATCAAACTTTGCTCCCTCCTGAACTCACGGTCTACTGACATGTATCTCTCAATGATCAATGAACCATATTCTTCTCCTGGTGATGAATGATCTCAAATTACTTCGGGACTTCAGAACTTTGGTAAGTTCTCTCTCGTGCTTGCGCAAATCATTAAGGCTCGCACACATTGATTTGATTAGACGGTTGTTGGTCCTCTGTATTGATGATCCGATGACCATTGTCACTCTTCCTCCTGATATTTCTCACATTCTTCTCCTTTGAATCCTTAAAGAGTCACTTTGACACTTAGCCGAATTGTGGATTTGTCCACTCCTTGCATATCTTTCGAAGTCTGAATCTTCGAACTCTCATCGTTGCTTTCCTGTTTTCCATCATCATTGTTGTTCTTTCCATCAATGAAAATCACACTCTTCCTATAAAACATGCCAACATAGCACGCGTGGGGTCTCTCACCTTTGGGGTCTCTGAGGAATCCATAGCCGCAAACACAAAGCTTCTAAGAATTGGAGATAGATGGTTTAAAAACCACCAGTTGCTACGATTGAGCTATAACAGGGTTTTTAAACTAGAATTTCAAAAGTTCTCTCGAGCTAAAGGATACTCCAAGGAGTGGATAAAAGAGGAGATAATTAACCCTTTCATAGTCATCACAAGGTTGATCACATGATAAGGTATATATTTCGTCTTTAAATCCTATCACTTTCTATTATTAGCTCACTTTCAGTTCAATATGCCATTGAACTTCCCCTTCTACTTTTTAAAGAGCTTGAAGAAGATGTCCTCCGAAGTGAGGAAGAATGTAACCAATCCCCATAACAACTTATTTCACCATGGACTTATCAAACTTCTTGTCTTAGCCGAATTGGAAAAACAAGGGAAAACTTGGGATGAGTTCATTTACCAATTTGCAAACCCTCACCTAACAATCAAGACTAGCAAAAAGACACTTGATCCAAGGAATATTTCTCCGTCCAAACCCCTCTCTCCGAAGACTCCAAACCCTCCTGCACAAGCCATTTCTTTACCAGAACAAAAATCTAAGAAACTTGTTGAAACCCCCGCAGCCTCATTGAGAAAAAATACCAAGAAGCCTATTGTTAACCCTCTGATGTCTTCAATGTCTCTTGATCCTACACCCAAAAATATACAAGAAGTAATTCAACAAGACTTTCCTGCAGTTCCCACAAATAGGAGGGGAGCTAATCAATTTTATAGAGGACCCTTTCGAAAGAGTACCTGAAGCAGAAGAGGAAAGCCTTATGAAAAACCCTTGACCACTTCAGACCCTATCCAAGTATTCTCTGATCTCAAAAGCCCTCACAAAATACTTAGGGATGTGTTTGTAGATGAATTTGAGCCTCATAGAAAGACAAAATATGAACCTACTTCTCCTTATAAATCCCCTATTACTCCTACCTCACAGATGCCTACCCCAGATCCTAAGACTGATTGAATTCTACATCTGTCAAGGGATCTAAGCCCTCCTCCGAGATATCTGATCCTTCTCCAGCCATTGAGAAGTTAGAATAGGAAAATTTTCAATTGTTGCAACAATTGGAAGAGAGGAAGACTTTGAACATGCATCCTCACCATGACAATGCAATCCTCCAAGAAAAGGTGAATTCCCTTCAACGATTGGTTGACGAGATGACCAAAACCAATCGCAACCTCAGGGCACAATTGAAACAACATAAGAGGCACAAGACAAAATATTCATGGAAAGAAGGAGAAGCTTCTAAAGCTAATCCTTCTCAGCAAGTTTAGTCATGTGGGGAAATTCCTTTTTGTTTGCAGTGGGACCTGAAAAAATTAGGTGTGGTGGTAATGTTGGGCCCATGATATGGTTAATTTAATGATAATGATTAGACCCTTTTTGGCTAATATTATATGTGCATTTTCTTATTTTGAAGAGTTTTTTAAGGAGTTTTGCATCAAATCACCATATATTACACCAAGCACGTATGATTGATGTTTTATGATGGTTTCAAGTATAATTCAACATGTTTTAATGATTCCAGGAAACTAATTCATGATATGTGTGTCACAGGGAAAAATCGCATGGTGTTTTTCCATCTGGCACTCCATCCGGTACTCCATTCGGTACTCCATCTGGTACTCCATCCGACACTCCGTCCTGCACTAAAACCATGGGCAAGTTGGCGGTTATCATATTGATGACCAATGATGGGAGAATTAGAGACATGGGTGTTTCTTTTGTTTGTGGCCTCCAACTACTGAGCTTCTGACAACTTGGATTGGGTTGTTATGTTGGGTGTTTATTGGATCGCTTAGTTTCTAGAAGCCACCGACGGTTAAGATGCATTAAATGTGATTTATTGTTTTTAGAGGAGGTCGAAACTTCTAGTGGTCAACCTCTCAGCTTGTAACCTCTATAAATACCATAGCAGTGGTCAGATAGATAGTGAAGGATAATTAAGATTTGTTTTGCCATTTTCAAGACATTTTCTCTAAAACTGTGTAAAACTATGTTTTTAATTTTAAATGTTGAAATCATGTTGCTTGAGCTCATGATTCATCATTGAGGAGTAGCCACGACCCGCTGGGGGGGGCCACCAGTGGTCTGGGTGAATATTCATTCAATTATCTTGTGAATTCACGTAGTGTAGTTGTCATTTCTTTTATTTCCTGTACATGATTTTTTATTATCTTAATTTCATGTATAATTATTGTTCATAGTTTAATTTCTTTAGTTCCTTTTTGTAGGGTACTTATGAAGGCTAGTGTTAATATGCAATGAATTTTCAATTAATAGGAAATAGCTTGCAAGCATAGATACTAACCCCCTGTGTGTAATTAGATGATAGTTAGAATTTCTATATGTTGAAATAGAATTTAAAACAGAGTTAAAACATAATATTTAGTTAATGGTTTCTTTGGCAAGGTTTCGATGGATGATTAGTTGTTAGTTTTGAATTTAGTTTTCAATTTGCTTATCCGGTTTTCTTAGTTAGTTCTTAGTTTGCTTATCTTGTTATATGTTGAAATAGAAATAGGATTTGATTTATGTTTTATGAGTATTTCCCTTTGCAATTTAATTTGTTAAAATAGGATTAGTTTAATTTACTTTATGCAATTTCCATTCTAGATCTAGGTTGCAATTTTAATTCAAAGTTTGATTATTGAGTTTAGTTTTTAGTTATGAATATCTAGTAGTATGAATTTGCTTATATTAGTATAGAATGCAATTGAATTAATATAATAGTGTTTTCATATTGTTGATGATTAGTGCATAAATTGAATAATCACATGTATTTGTAGGGTAGTTGATGTTTCTTCTATAATGGCCAAGTTCTCATTAGATTGTCTAATTCATAACTTTCACTTTGCTATAGAATTCAATATTGAGTTTATCCCTCTTGAGTTATCATTAATTGTTAAATGTCATCATGATATCATAAGACACTAGAGACATAACCATCAACACTATATTTGTGTTTTCTTGCTTTTATAGATTAGAGGATAGTTCCCTTGTTTTTGTAGATTAGAGAATGGTCTTCTTGCTTTGGTAGATTAAAGAATAGTTTTCTTATCGTAGATTAAAGTGTATTTGTTGATTACTTTTATTGTCATGATGCTTTGAATTTAGTAGATTAAGATTTCCTTTCGTAAATTAGAAGTAATTATGAAGTTTAATTTAAGAATAGAGTTCACTTGCTTAATAGTTTGATTAGTTTCTTATTGAATAATTTTGATTAGTTTACTTGTTGTAGAAGTTACCATAGGTTAGTTAGTTGATTGCTTGCTTCTTTACTTGATTTGATAGGGTAGTTGCTTGCTTGTTTATTTTCTTTAATAGGGTAGATGCTTGCTTGTTTATTTACTTACTTGTTGTTGCTCATTGAGTTTGAATAGATTAAGTAGATTGGTTTGTTTTAGTTATTGCTCATTAAATAGATAGATTTCTTTTTCTTATTATCATGATTAAGTTAATTTGATTTAAGTAGGGTTTTCATTTTATTTCTTAGATCAACCCATCAATCCTTTTTTCAAAAGTTACTTAGGGTAAATAGTTTAAGTTTATTAATAGGGTTTGATCATTAATAGTTTTTGATTAAGTAGAATAGCCTTTAGATAGCCCATTTCTTTAATTAGACTATACTACCTCTAGCCTTTATTCCTTGGCACATATAGTGCTACAACTATAAGTTTACTTACCCCGGGTTGACAATTTAATTAAGGGTTTTTTAGTGCATATAGAACACCCATCAGTGTTGTAGCTAGAAAAAGTTAAAAGATAATCATTATCCTTCCAGATGATCTCTCTAAGGTCTTGAGAGAAATTAAACTCTTCTCCATTCGAATCAAGGACCTTCTAAACATAGAATTAATAAATGTCCTTGTTGAGGAAATACATTTTGTGGTATCTGTTACTTTCCATTTCATATGGCACTCTGTGTGTTTCTACATTCAAGTGTAATTTTAGTACCCCTTACCTTCCATTGCACATAGTACTTAATTTTTTATACTGTAATGAATTAATGGAAATAAAATGGCTAGGAAAATTTTTTCATCCTCCACAAAGGCACTCATAAATGAGACAATACGAACCCTTGTATGTCAAGAAATCCATGCCTAGAAGTCTTTCCCCAATCCACCTCATATTCATTTCATGACTTAGATGGGATATTATTGGGAAGCATCCCTTGACTTGGGGATTGGCATGCCCAATAGGGCACCTTGACACCCCTCCCATACCTAAATTTGGCAGAGTTTAAAAGGTCTTTGAGAATTTTTTTAATTTTAAAAGGGGGGTTTGATGCACATGTTTGAGTGCTTATTATATTAGATGTGGCTTACCTAGAATGATTCATATGAATTGTGGAACCTTGGAGGGTGTATTTGTTTATCTTTTCAAGAACTTTCCCAAAGGATGGATGCTAGACCCCACGTCTAGGGCACCATTTGATGATGAGTGTTGCACCTTTATGATGGAGGGTGTTTCCTTTGGAGGCATATTCGAATGGATATAGGATGAGACCACACCCTTCTCCACCTAGACGTTGGCCTTTGGAGGCCTATATGTCACCCTCCTAGCCCTTGATGTCACCTAGGGGATAGGGTTTGATGGATCCCTTGATGGGTTTATGGAGGAGGCATGTAGTATGGACCTTGGCACATGAGAAAGGGACACATGGACTTTGGAGGACTAATGTTCCATCTTTTCATCCTTGATGTCACTGTTACGAGCATAGTATCACCCTACTAGGGCATGCCATCACCCTGTTTAGGTTTTTATTTCATGTAAATTTATGTTTTGTAAATTGAAAGACAATTTGAAGGGGTCGACCCTCTTATGTAGAGACATGAATTTTCATTACATTCTTTTGGATGGATAGGGTTTCCATATAAGTATGGCTAGCCCAAACTCATTTTATCATCACAACTTTCTCACACATGTGAGAGAAAAGTCTGAAATTTTCACTATATTGGGGTTATTGGCTTTGTTATCTAGTGCGCTATCTCTTGGAGGTCAAGTGTGGATGATTCTTTTATTATTTTTTGGATGGTACTGCTGCAATTAGGGTTTACTCTTGTGATACCCTTGTGAAGTATGTAAATTTCTACAATTTCATTTCATGCTATTGAATGTTTATGGTAAGTTTTACTTGTTCATATTGAATATCTTGCTTGGTAAAACCTAATAGAGTAGCATGAGTTCTTCCTCCTCTCATAAGATCAATTTCATCCATAAATTTGTGAAGGAAATCCTACCTAGAGTTAGAATCCTAAAACCCTAAAGTTATAGAACTTTAGTTGTTGATTCTAGACTCTTGATTGCGACCTAGTTGAAGTTCTTAAGAAGGGAGGAAAGGTTGATAGAGCCCAAAAGTGCTGGGACTCCAGAAAAAAAATTCTCCTAAAGGTTTAAACCCTAAGGCCCTAATGATCTAGAACCTTAGAGTTTAAACCCTACCTCTTATATCTTTTCTAGTTTCATCTCTAAGTGATACCATTGTTGTTATAAAGACTGCATATTCCTAAGGCACTAATAATTTAAGCTCTTTTATGGTGAAAGTGATAAAAAACTCTTCATTCTTAATCTCTCAATCTATATACTAAATTTACTAAAACTAATCTGTGTTATTGAGTGGAAAACTTGCCGCTAGTGAAAAAGTTTGCTACAACCACCTGATAACACTTAAATTTGTTGCATACATTGATCTAATGGTGGTATAACATGCTCATAAATTGTTTTGAAGAATTGGACATTGATCTATTAGATATGTGCTAAGTTTTCCTTGTCAATTGATGCATTTAATATCTCTTTTATTTGTTGATGTTATAAAATTATACTTTATGTTATAAGTTATTGTACTACTGCAAATTTATACCAGCTATACAAAATTATTAGTGTCTAGTGTGTTACGAGGTTTTAATTGCATGCTTGTACTTGGAAGTGATCATATAAATGCTATAAAGTGTTCTTGTTCCAAGTAGGGACTCAATCACCTTTTAACCTCATCCATTTAAAAAATATAGACTTATCATTAGGTGATCAAGGGAGGGGGCAGTAAGCTTGGCTAAAAAAAATGCTAATTTGATTGCTTGAGGTCACTAGGGAAGCCTCCCCTATGGTGGAACTCCTCCATCACTAAAACATGGGGATTTGTTACTAAGGTGACATTGGTAGGATTTATTATAGTTAAGCAATATTTGGTGATCCTGTTTTGGGTTTTGCACAAATAAAAATACCGCGATAACACATCCAAACCCCCACATTTTGCAATACCTTGTGTAATTTTCAATCAAAAAAACATTGGGTCATGTTAAGATAGTTGGATCACGTTGATAAAAGGATATCTGGTCAGTAGTAACAATTTTTCCTTGATGAGGAAAAAAAATCATGTGAAAGACCACAGAGACTACATTTGTCATCAGATATGTCCAAATAAGTCCTAAGAAAATTTTGTAATCTAGAGGAGAATAATCCACTTCTACCACTATAGACATTGTCCCCCCCCCCCCCTCAATTTCATGGGGAAAGAAGGGATAATTACATGAGGCCTTAATGAATGTCCATCTAAGGATTTTAACATGGTAGGAAAATGAATGATCTCAAGGGAGTTGATATATCACCAACATGACAAGAATATGACACATGTTGACACACCTTTATCCACTACTATCCTAAAAATGTTTATTTCATGATAAAAAACTTGTTTTTGAAAATCAGTGTAGTGGGGAAGATGTGGCTTTGCATTTTTCGGGTCAAATGTTATTAATCGAGAATCAATAGGATCGAAAGATCTGATAGTAGATATAAATTCTCTCATTTTCATAGGATAGATTTTGAGAACTTCTAAGGAAAACATTATGCACAAGGTGTTGATGTTTTGGTAGCTGCAGGAGGTATTAACGTCCATGTATAACCTAAGACTTAAAATAGAATCTTACAGAAGCAAGTGAACAATTAAATATATGTGTGGAAACTCTAGAAGACAATTCGGCCTAACAAAATAAATAATATTAGAATATTATCTTCCAAAAATACAAGTCGACTCCATAGGAAAAAGATAAACAAAAAATATAATTACCAGAAAGTCAGGTCGACCCAACCAGAAAAGTCACTAGACATATTAATATAAATAGAGGAAGTTTTAGCTCATTTGTACACCCAGTTAGTGTGCAATTCTTTTGGAGAGATTTAGTTGCAGCTACAACTGCAGCTGGAAGGAGGAATAAGGGTACATGGTCATCTCTTGGTCTTGGTGATATTCTTGGTGACATTCTTGCTAAGTATGGCTCAAGTTTGAGAAAGAGAGTAGTGCAGTTGCAACTGCTACAATGGTGTATGGTACTTGTTATGTGGATATGGATACTATCTCTCTTGTGCGCTACCCTTGGAGAAGGAGTGCTCTACTTGTATTGAGTTGTTGTTGCAGTTAGAAACTAGGGTTTATCTATTGGTTTTGGAGTAGGCTTGCCGAAATTATTCTAAGTAAAGGTTAGTGTTCTCGAGGGTATCATATGGGAATGCCTATGGTTGGGTGAAAATGATGTGACATTTTCTATAGTTAAACGAGCATACCAAAATTTAAACATGGTATCAGAGTTGGTTTCCTTCGTAATAATCTAATCACTGGAAGGAATATCCTCTATTTCCCCAATTTCCAATCTCGTTGATCACTTACTGAAATCACTAAGAAGGTCTCCTAAGTAGGGAATATCTCTTCCTTGGATCAGATCTGCAAATTTCTGAAGTTGATGTATTAGCATTTTTTCATAAAAACCCTAGGTTTGCAGTACCAATCACAGTTGCAGTGAAAATTCCTTCATGCTAGTTCCTTCATGATATTTTCAGTGCTCATTGCATCAGTAGTTGCAACACCAATTGTAGTTCCAATTGTAGCACCAATTTTAGTGCCATTTGCAACACCAGTTGCAATACTAGTTGCAACACTAGTTGCAGTGCCAACACCAGTTGCAGTACCGGTTGTAGTAAAGTTTTTATGAAATGTTGGGCCTAATATTTGTTTTTTCTCATGTGCCTTACCCTAACACATATCTAGTTACTTTAGATTGCAAGCTGGAGAAATTTTAATTTTTAGGGTTCGTCATTGCTTATTGCTGTTGTTGGATGGTGCCATTATCTACCACTGATGCCAGAGGTAAGTACTTATATATGTTTAAACTGTATCATTATTTTGAGTGTCATTGTAGGAAAAGGGATCTATAGTCCAAGAAAAAATCGTAGATCCAGAGGGATCTCATATCCAACACATTCAGAGGAACAATGCACCCCAGGTTTGATTATTTTCATACACCTCTAGATGTTATGGAATTATTGTGAACTTATGAACATCTAGTTGTATTTTGATCTATTGAAGTTATGATTATCATACTAAACTATGTTCAAATTTAAAGTTAGAAACTAACTTTAGTCAAAGTATTAGATTGATTAAGGTTGAGAATTTAGAGTTTACTTTCACTATATTCTCTAACTCATATTTTTTTCTAGAAAGAATATTGTCTTAAGTACAGGGGATATGTTGAAGAGAATAATTGTCATCTTGAGTAAAGGAAACTCAAAATCAAATCAACAACACTCTTTATTCAAGATAAGATTCCAAGTTACCATTATTATAGCCCTAAATTTCCCTACACATGCATACATGGCCTTGGCCCTCTTACTTGCATATTTTTCCAAAGCACTGCTGAGAAGATCTTCTTAAAAAATCATTGCAGTCTACGTACATATGCTTGATGCACCACTACAACTAGCGTACATACACATGTTTCACCATTACAGCCTGCATATGCTTGCAAAAGTTGCAAGGAATTCGTTGAGTTTCACGGGATATTGGAGGTTTCCCAACTAATCCACCTACTATAGCCCGTCACCCAACCGAATAACCATCCTTTTGGAATATAAAAGGAGGCTTTGGGGTCTCATTTCAAAGCTAAGAATAAGAACAATGAAACTCTGCCCGATTTAACTTCCCCTCCTTGCCCAAGATATTGTTCCCTTTTGCGAGAAATTTCTCAACATTCCCTCATTAGCCCCTTATTCCTCCATTTAACCCATTCCATTCCATAGAAGAGATCAAAAGTTTTAGAGAATAATTCCATACAAGGTGCACTTGGAGCATGGTAAAGAGGATCCCAGACCAGGTTCACGAAATGGTAGCCGAATCAAATTGTAAGGTGTAATCTTTGTATTATGAATAAAAGAATCATATTCTCCTATCCCAAATGATGGTGTCTTGAGTACTTTTATTGATTTATGATTGAAATTATAACATCTAACCCTAACTTATATATGGAATAACATGCTTGTAGTTCTTTCTTTTCCTATCTTTGGATGCAGGTCAACCCTGGGAGGAGACGTGCAGTTAGTGGAACTTCCAAGCATGAGGCGATCATCACTAGGCATGGGATTAGAGGTATAGTTACACGATCTCCTTTCTCTTTTATTTCTTTGTGTTATTTTTGGTATGTTTGGGGTAGTATTGAGAATTGATTGACTTTTAGACGATTATTCACTTTGTCTACATTTTGAACCCTGGTGTAGTTAAAGGGGGGTTTCCCACCAACAACCATGGAGGAATGATTGATCAAAACACTAGAAGAGTGTTGTTCCTATTTCTTATTATTGTATTTTTATTTTGGTTCTTTTTCTAGGAAGGTCGCAAACAATAGATCTGGGAAGGAGCTATTGTGATTATTGTTCTTGTTCTCATTTTTATTATTATAAGAGTATTATTCTTGTCTATTGTTTTTCCCTTTTCTTTCCTTGTTCTTTGTTCTTGGACATTGTTATAATTGTGGAAATTTTGGACACAAGGAAATCAATTGTAGAATCAATGAAAGGAATAACTACGCAAGCTACATGAATGGTGCAAATAGTAGATATGGAAATGTTCGTATACCTGTCAACATAAATTATAATCCATTTGACCCATTAATGGATCAAAATATTGTATGTTACAAGTGCAATAATCTTGGTCACAAATCACGAGATTGCAGAGAAATGAGGGAATATAATCGTATGCCAAATGTCCCTATACCAACTATAACATGGAAAAGGAAATAAATTCCACACATTGAAAATTGTCGAATAGAATTGGTCGCTAAAGAATGAAAAGAAGAAGATGAATGGTTCATAGACAGTGGGTCCTCATCTCATATGACCGAAGATCAAAGAAAATTTGTCAGCTTGAAGAAAAAGGGTGTAAATGTTGCATTTGGAGATGAATCATCTACCAAAATACTTGGAAAAGGAACTGTAAAGCTTGGAAGTGAAAATGAAAAAGAAGGAAAAGTCATATTGGTTGAAGATCTGAAGCATGATTTCCTCAGTGTCAGAAACATATGTGATCAAGGATACACTCTTACATTTGACTCCCGAAAATGTAAAATCATAGAAAATAACCGAGGAAGATTGGTTGCAACTGCAACAAGAAGACCGAACAACACATACATCCTAGACATGAAGAAGAGAGAGAAGATATAATCCACACAAAAGTATTCCAAGGAAGAAAAAGTCCCAAAGACCAAAAATAATGATGAAGTATTATTGAGTGCCACATGTTCAGGGGGAGCATCCCCAAAGAAGAAGGTCAGCTTATGCCATTGAACTCATGGGGAGAAACCCCACCCTTTTCCATTGATGTCAAAGGGGGGGAGAAATTGGGATCACAGTGATAGGGGGAGCATGAGTGTTGCCATCAATGACAAAAGGGGATATTGTTGGAAGATTGGTTGTTGTCATTGATGTCAACCCTAGTCATTGGTTTTGGACCCCAAGATTGATGAAGGTATTTGGACATGAAGGACAGTGCACATGCATATAAAACACCCATGGATGGACAATATACATCATGTTGTTTCTAGTGGTAAGTGGAACATCACATGGATACTCGTGGTTGAGGAGAAATGTATTTTTGAATATGACAAAGTGAATTGAAGAAGGAAGTACAGGTTGGCCCTGAAGATAATTAAAGAAAAGAATTACAAAATAAGAAAGTGTCGGGTCGACCCTAATGTTAAATGAAAGTGACATAAATGGTATAAATAAATCTCATTAAACATTAATTTTTTAACACACACAAGTTTGTTTAATGAACAAGGAGATATAAGTCGAATTTAAGAGGAAATCTGAATTAAAGAAGGCCGAATTTCAAGGGAGGATGAAGTATCTTGGTGATGTGTTCTAAGTTATGTTATTTATAGGTCATCTTACCATTTTCACTAGAAATTTGTTTCTAGAATGATTCAGATGTTGAAATTCAGAGACTATTGAGAAGACATATCTAGGTACCTGTGGTAAACATTTCATCTATTTATTCACTATAATTTTAGAGATACAATATGTGGAAGATAGGGTTTTTGATAGTCCTGAAGCTAGTCATAAACAGGTGTTCTAGGTAAAACAGTCATAACTTCTTCATAGAGAATCCAAATCAAGTGAGACCAATTGCATTAGAAATAGTACACATTGCAGTTTCCTATGTATGAAATTCATAATCTTATTTTAAATATTGAGTGTGGGGCATTCTATACAAGTTCTCTCTCCTGAGTAAACCATAATTGAATAAGGTCTACCATTTTCTCTATAAATCCTTTTTTGGGAGGATTCACGGAGTGAAACTTGGAGGAGTTTCAGATAATACATTGAAAAATATTATCTACATGATCAGATCATTTAGAGAAGTGAAGAATTGTAGAAGTTGAAGAAGTCTCAAAAAGCATTATCAGGTTCTATGTTATGGTTGGTTGATGGTGATAATTTAATGTAAATTTTTATTATCTCTCATATATTCTTGGGTGGAAGGAAGGGGAAAGGATGGATAGGTCAACACTCTCTTGATATTGGAGGATTGTATATTCCTTTTGGAGGTTTATTCCTCCCTTTATATTTGGAAGTTGTATCTTCCCTTAGAAGTCATTACTTCCCTTGAAAAATAACTATTGATTGTTTCTCATATATTGTGCATGGTGTATTTTGGTGTATTAGTGTAACTCTTCTACTATTGTTCATTTCTCATTGGATATAATTGAATATATAATCTGGTTGAAGTATAAGTTGAAAAAGTTTTGAAATTGTACTTGATATTGATTCACCCCCCTGTCAGTATCAACAATTGGTATGAGAGCAAGTTTCCTTTAGAAAAATTTAACCACTGGAAGGAAAATTGTGAGCAAAGATGGATGACCATGAGAACATTTCAAATGGGATTCAAATATTTGATGAAATAAATTATGCATACTAGAGTGATAGAGTGAAAACTTACCTAACAATTTTGGGATTAGACATTTGTTACTCAATTGTAAATGGCTATGTAATCCCAAATAATGCTCCAACTAATCCAAATGAGAAGAAATTTATGATTTGTAATTCAAAATCTAGACATGTTATTCTAGGAGCATTGGCACCAATCATTGATATAAAAGTGATGGGATGCAACACTTCTAAAGGGGTATGGGACAAACTCAAGAGTATCTATGAATTTGATCAAAAATTTAAGCAGGTCAAGCTTCAATGACATAGAGAAGAATTTGAAAATTTGAATATGGATGAAAAGGAAGATATTGCAACCTATTTTCTTGGAGTTGATGAAGTTGTTAATTCTATCAAAGGATTGGGTAAAGAGATCAATGAATCCTTGGTTGTAAAAAAAGTGTTGAGATTACTTCTCTTGAATTATGATGCTAAGGTATATGACATTGAAGAAACTAAGGACTTGACCAAAATGACAATGGATGAATTAAATGGGTCTCTTATAGCATATGAAATGAGAACATGTACAGAAAGTGACCAGCCAAACAATGAAGCAACCTTTAAATCCATAAAGAAGACAAAAGACAAGGATAACGACCTTGATGAAGAAATAACAAATTTTGTAAGAAGGTTTCAGAAGGGAAGTGGAAGATACAAAGGTAAGTCTCCTCTCAAATGCTTTAACTGTGGTAGAATAGGACATATTGTTGAAAACTGCTACTATAAAAAGAAAAGTCTCAACAATAAAAAGAGATTCTACTCCAAGGATGATGAGATATCCTCAGATGAGAGTGATGGAGAATATAATGATGGAGGAGAAGTCCTCTTCATAACCCAAGAAACCTAGGATGATGATCACAAGAGTTCTAAAGAAGAAGAAATCATTTCTGAAGAAGATTTAGATGAAGAAAAAAACCTTGATTCCTTTTGGGGATACAAAGACAATGGAGAGAGTGAACAAGAAGATGAGAATCTTGAAAATTTGAAGCATGTTGAAACTAAAAATAGAAATCTTATAAACACAAACATAATACTAAAAGTTGAATTGAATAGTTGTGAAGAAGAGAATTACAAGCTTGAAAAGACCATTGATAGCTTGAAGGAACAATTAGAATATTATGAGAAATTGAAAGAATAATTGGATCACACAAAAGGGGAGCTACTATTGACAATAGAAAAGTTGAAGAAGCTCAAAAAAAACACTGAAAAATTAGATGAGATCCTTAGCAGTCAAAGATCTCCAAATGATAAGACAGGACTAGGATACAATGACAATTTGAAGACAACAAAATGAGAGAAGGAATATGAAAATGATGAAACCGACACTCCAGAACAATTTGAACAACAAGATAGAAGACTAGAATTCATAAGGAATGAGACATCAAGAAGATCCTCTCCCATCAGGTATGAAAGCAATCATTATGAAGGAAACTACAGAAGAATAGATCGTGAAACCAGATGGACCACATCACAATGAAGATCATTTACTCCCAGGTATCAAAATTTCTTTCTTGGACATTGTTATAATTGTGGAAATTTTGGACACAAGGAAATCAATTGTAGAATCAATGAAAGGAATAACTATGCAAGCTATATGAATGGTGAAAATAGTAGATATGGAAATGTTCGTAGACCTGTCAACATAAATTATAATCCATTTGACCCATTAATGGATCAAAATATTGTATGTTACAAGTGAAATAATATTGGTCACAAAGCACGAGATTGCAGAGAGATGAAGGAAGATAATTGTATGCCAAATGTCCCTATACCAACTACAACATGGAAAAGGAAAGAAATTCCACAAAATGAAAATTGTCGAATAACATTGGTTGCTAAAGAATGCAAATAAGAAGATGAATGGTTCATAGACAATGGGTTATCATCTCGTATGACCGGAGATCAAAGAAAAATTTTCAGATTGAAGAAAAAGGGTGGAAATGTTGCATTTGGAGATGACTCATCTAGCAAAATACTTGGAAAAGGAACTGTAAAGCTTGCAATTGAAAATGTAAAAGCAGGAAAAATACTATTGGTTGAATATCTAAAGCATAATCTCCAAAGTGTCAGAAAAATATGTGATCAAGGATGTACTCTTATGTTTAACTCCAGGAAATGTAAAATCAGAGAAAATAATTGAGGAAGATTGGTTGAAAATGCAACAAGAAGTCCGAACAACACATACATCCTAGACATGAAGAAGATAGAGAAGAAACAATCCACAAAAAATGATTCCAAGGAAGAAAAGGTCCCAAAGACCAAAAATAAGGATGAATTATTATTGAGTGCCACATGTTCAAGGGGAACAACCCCAAAGAAGAAGGCTACCTTATGCCATTGAACTCACGGGGAGAAACCCCACCCTTTTCCATTGATGTCAAAGGGGGAAAGAAATTGGGATCATGATGACATGGGGAGCATGAGTTTTTCCTTCAATGACAAAGGGGGATATTGTTGGAAGATTGGTTATTGTCATTGATGTTAACCCTAGTCATTGGTTTTGGACCCCAAGCTTGATAAAGGTATTTGGACATGAAGGACAATGCACATGCAGATACAACACCCATGGATGGACAATATACATTATGTTGTTTCCCGTGGTAGGTGGCATGTCACGTGGATCCTCATGGTTGAGGAGAAATGAATTTTTGAAGATGACAAAGTGAATTGAAGAAGGAAGTATAGGTCGGCCCTGAAGGTAATTAAAGAAAAGAATTACAAAATAAGAAAGTGTCAGGTCGACCCTAATGTTAAAAGAAAGTGACATAAAGGGTATAAATACATCTCATTAAACATTATTTTTTAACACACACAAGTTTGTTAAATGAACAAGGATATATAAGTCGAATTTCAGAGGAAATCTGAAGTAAAGAAGGCCGAATTTGAAGGGGGGTGAAGTTGCTTGGTGATGTTTTCTAAGGTATGTTATTTACAAGTCATCTTACCATTTTCACTATAACTTTGTTTCTAGAATGTTTCAGATGTTGAAATTTGGAGACTATTGAGAAGACATATCTAGGTACCTATGGTAAAAATTTCATCTATTTATTCGTTATAATTTTGGAGATACACTCTATGGAAGATAGGGTTTTTGACTAGTCCTGAAGTTAGTCATAAACAAGTGTTCCGAGTAAAAAAATCATAACATCTTCATAAAGAATCCAAATAAAGTGAGACCAATTTCATTGGAAATAGTACAGGTTGTAGTTCCCTGTGTATGAAATTCAGAATTGTATGTTAAATACTGAGCGTGGGGCATTCTATACAAGTTCGCTCTCCTGAATAAACCATAATTGAATAAGGTCTACCATTTTCTCTATAACTCCTTTTTTGGGAGGATTCAAGGAGTGAAACTTGGAGGAGTTTCAAAGAATACATTGAGTAATATTATCTATAGGACCAAAGTATTCCAATAAGTGAATAATTTCATAAGTTGAAGCAGTCTCAGGAAGCATTATCAGGTTCTATGTGATGTTTGGTTGATGGTGATAATTTAATGTAAAGTTTTATTATCTATCATATATTCTTGGGTGGAAGGAAGGGGAAAGGATGGAGAGGTCAAACCTATCTTGATATTGGAGGATTGTAGATTCCTTTTGGAGGTTTATTCCTCCCTTTATATTTGGAAGTTGTTGCTTCCCTTGGAAGTCATTACTTCCCTTGAAAAATAACTTTTGATTATTTCTCATATATTGTGCATGGTGTATTGTGGTGTATTGGTGTAACTCTTCTACTATTGTTAATTTCTCATTGGATATAATTGAATATATAATCTGGTTGAAGTATAAGTTGAAAAAGTTTTGAAATTGTACTTGATACTGATTCACCCCCCTCTCAGTATCGACAATTCACTCACTTATTCTATTGAACATCTTCTAGTGAATTAGTGATCTGTTTTGCAAGTCAGTGATGACCTGCATGACAATATGTATTAGTCCCATAAGGCCCCGCATGACAAGATGTCTTAGTCCTATGAGGACAAGACAAATTTGGGTTTTATGCTAATACAAGGTCCCATAAGTTAGAAGTGAGCTTACAGGTCATATGTATTGTGTATCAGGTCAGCTGCAGAGGTATTGGTATGCTTATGTGTTTGTTGTGATGGTTTTAATTAATCATGGTATGATACATGCTTCATGTATGGTTGGTTTGATGATTGAGGTACATCTTGGCTACATGGTTGATACATGTATACTCTTGTATCTATTTATGGAATAACTGGTACGGTTCATATTTGAGTTGTGTATGTATGGTTGAGGTATACACTTGATTTATGGTGGAATATACATGTGGCATATGCCTTGGTTCTTTGAGGAATTTCATTGATGATATGGTACAGGTCTATACATGATTGATGTTATGGTATATGGTATTAATTTTATATGTGATTGTTGTTCTAGTACATGATTTATAATGTTATGGTATCTAAACTTGGCATATCTTATGGTACATTGTTAGTATACAGTTGATGCATGGTATGGAACATGTTTTGGTATAGCAGGATGATGGTACAGTGATAGTGAGAGGTCAGATATAGTGACAGGTTGATAGGTTACATGTTGATGTAACAAAGACAGTGACAGTGGATGTGATAGAGATTGTGATAGTGACAGTGAAAATGGTAGTGATAATTGGTCTACATTTATATTTCAGGGCAATAGGATGGGGAAAGGAAAGGGGGTTGTAGCCTCCTTTCGGTTGGTTTTGGAGAACTTAGGGATTTGGAGCTTCCTTTAGGTTGGAGTCTGAGAATCAGGGGGTTGTATCCTCCTTTTGATTGGAGCCAGAGAATTTAGGGAGTTGTAGCTTCCTTCAGGATAGAGACTGTAAATAGGGGGTAATATCCCCCTTCTAGTTGCAGCTAGAGAATCAAGAAGTTAGTGCTTCTAATGAATGTAATATTTGATATATAAGAAATAATTTTGTTGTTTTCTCCCATTTTGGTTTCCATGTAAATTCTAGTGTATTGTGTATTTGATGTGATGATTCTTATGTTTATGTGCTCATGATACAATGATGATATATTTTTGATTGATACATTGATGCTATACTCTTGAGTAAATTGAAGTTGATATATTGTGGTTAAAAGTAATAAAAGTTCTCATACTAATTCACCCCCCCCCGGTATTCCAACATTGGTATCAGAGTAGGTCCTTCAAGAGAAAGTCTAACCACTAGAAGGAGATAATGGGATATGTTAATATTGGAGTACCATAGTTTGATGACTAGAACTATGCCTTTTGGAGAAGAACGATGACAAAATATGTGCAGGAACAAGGATTTGATGTATGGTGAGCAATAGTAGATGGATACAATGCACTAACCACTCCACCAACAGACAAGGATGGAAAGAAACTTGAAGAGAAAAATTCAAGGGCCAAAAATTCCATTCTGAATGGTCTAACTGAATCAATACATGTCAAGTTTATGCATTATGATTCCACAAAGTAAGTATGGGACAAACTTCAGAATATCTATGAAAGTGATTCCAATGTCAAGGGAGCTAAACTTCAAACCATTAGAGCCAATTTCGAACAATTGAATATGAAGGAAGATGAATACATTGTTGCCTATCTTTTGCGATTTGATGAAATATTCAATGCCATTAAAGGTTTGGGAGAAGAGATGAAAGAACCATTCATTGTTCATAAAGTACTAAGGTCTATTCCTATGAGATATGACCTGAATATTTCATCCTTGGAAGAAAGAACAAACCTAGCTACTTTGAGCATGGACGAGCTACATGAGATACTCACAACCTATGAAATGAGGATAGAGGAAGAAAATGCAATCTCAAAAGAAGAAACATTAAAGGCATCCAAGAAGTCAAAGAAGAAGAACACACAAAAGTAAAAATTATATTGTAGCTACAGTGATGACTTAGAGGAAGATGAAGAAATGGAAAACTTCATAATAAAGTTCAAAAGAGGAACCAAAAAGTACAAAGGTATGCTTCAATTGAAATGTTTCAATTATGGTGGTATTGGTCATTTAGATTCTAAATGTCCTTATGATAAGAATAAAAATAACGATGAAGAAGATAATCCTAAGAAGAAAACAAAAATTCAAAAGGGATATTAGAGAAGAAACAAAAATAAATCTTTCAATAAAAGTTTCTATTCAAGGGAAGATAGTTCATCATCATACAAGGATGATGATAGTGATAGTGATTCATAAAGAGTACTCTTCATGTCAGTAAATGATTTCAATGAAGAAGGAGAAGTTGATCTCAGAGCAGAACTAATCAGTAACTTAGAAGAACTGAGAAAATAAAGAAAAGAAAAAAGTTCACTGAAGGAAGAGCTAAATAAAAAGAACAAAGCTCACAATTCCAACTCTGAAGAAGTCGAGCAAATAATCATGAAATTTAAAATCCAATTAGAAAAAGAAAAAAGGATTAAAGAAACACTCAGAATTCAGTTGGAAGAAAAGGAAAATATGATTGAAAGTTTGGAAAAAGAAATAGTCACTCTCAGAAAATATATTCAGAAGAAAGATATGCAACAGAAAAACACCAAAATATTGGATGAGATCATCAATAGTTAAATTCCATACTACGATAGGTCCAGACTAGGATAATACCAGATGTAGACTGAGAAAGGTTCGATCTCCAAGACAAAAGAACATGAAGAAAAACAAATAAGCTATATAGAAGTCATTAAAGGCTCTCCCAAGAAGGAAGGGAAAAAAATGAAAGAAGAATATCATAGATAAGATGCAACATCTAGAATATTCATATTTCAGAATGAGCAGTAGCCAACAAGACCTCAAGAAGAATAAGACTTCAGAAGAGAAACAACATTCAGAAGATCCCCCACCTCCAGGTATCAAACCATTTTTCTTGGATTATGTTATTCATGTAATAATTTTGGACACAAAGTTATAAAATATAGAGCCTATGAAAATAACAGAAGCAACTTTCCAGGCTACTCAAATAATAGTTATCCAAGAATGCCTTACGAAATACAAAACAAAAACTACACCATTTTTGGATAATTAAGTAATGAAGTGGAATGTTACAAATGAAACAACTTTGGAGACATGAAAAAATATTGTAGATTTATTGTTCCACAAAGAGAATACAAAAAAATATAAACATTCATAAACAAGAACCATGAAGGATATGGATAAGAAAGAAAAATCAATTCAACACAGAATAATGCTCACTTTATCTACAAGATCAACACAAGAAAATTGGGTGGTATGTTGACAATGGTTGTTCAAAGCATATGACAGGTGAAAAGAACATGTTCCTTACCCTGAAGAAGGAAAAGGATGGATCAATTTCATTCGACAATGATAACTCAAACAGAATTATAGGAAGAGGCACAGTCAAGCTTGGAAGCAAAGATGCCAAGGAAGAAAACATTCTACTAGTTGAAGATATGAAGCAAAGTCTACTCAGTGTAAGTCAAATGTGTGATCAAGGACATAAATTTTGTTTTCCTTAGAAAAATGTGAGATAATGAAAGAAGGATCAAACAAGTTGGTGGCTACAACTATAAGAACCCTGAACAACATATATGTCCCCAATGAAATTGGAAAAGAAAAATGATGTTTAGGAAAGGAAAATGAAAGTTGGCTCTGGCACAGAAGAATGGGTCACATTAAATTTGAAAATATTTTCAAGTTTTGAAGAAAGGAAGAAGAGAAATGCATGATATTTCAAAGCCAACAAACATTTTATGCAAGCATCGTGTGTAGGGAAAAAAACCCATGACTAGTTTCAAGTCAAAATATTACTCTACGACAAGACTATTAGATATTGTTCATACCGACCTATGTGGACCAACAAGAACAAAGGGATTAAATGGAGAAAAATACTTTATGGTATTGGTTGATGACTACACAAGAATGACTGCAGTTATCTTTCTCAAGAAGAATTCAGAGGCATTCAAAACCTTCAAGATATATAAATAAATGGCTAAAACTAAGACATACTTGAAAATCAAATTTTTGAGATCAGACAATGGTGGAGAGTTTACATCAAAATAATTTACAAATTTATTTGGTGAAAATGGAATAAAAAGGCAATTCTCAACAAATAGGACACCTCAACAAAATGGAGTTGTGGAAAGAAAAAACAGAACCATAAAGGAAATGGCCAAAACCATGTTGAAAGATTCCAATTTGGGTGGCGTCTTTTGGGTACAGGAAGTTCATACATCAGTTCATATTCAAAATAAAGGAATGCTCAGAAGAAATAGAGATAAGACTCCCTACGAGCTATGGAAAGGAAGATCAACAAATGTGAATCATTTCAGAGTACTCAAGAAAGAGTAGGGCATATAAGTGCTTTAATATGAGGCTTAATAGAATCATGGAAACAATTTGTTATCACTCTATGATTTCTTTAGATGTGAAAGGAAAACCATAAAGGTAACCATTTCAAACTAGACTCTAGGTTGTATTCTGACCTATACAATACTAGAGAGGGATCTCTCAATGGTAAAATATTGATAAATTCAAAAGACTCAGCCATAAGAACACAGAGCTCAGATTCTGCAATAGGACAAGTTTGTTTCTTTTTTCTTTTCTTTTTTGAAATGGTTTGGTAGGACAAGAAAGAGAAGGAAACCATTGGGAAATTGATTCAAAGCATAAACTTAAAAACAAATATGATTCAATATATGGTGGTGCACTCTCAGAATGCAAAGGCAAAGTAAGTATTGTTCTTCAAAAAATGAACAATATTTTGGATAGAATAAGAAAAGAGAAAAGGATATCCCATTACACTTAAGAGAACCTAACAAAGGGTGAATTCTTATTGTAACTTTAGAATAAAAAACTAAATGTGATAGATCGCCATGGACAGAGTACCAAATACATATGAATTCTGAACATGAAATATTTAGCACATAAAAAAGTATTTACTATATAAATGAAGCATCAAAATTAAATGAATTCCAAACATTTACACTCAGCTAAATACTTGTTGACAGGCATAAGTGATACACCGTCAACTGGAAGGTCAAATCCAGACCGAGGTTGTCTAAATAAGCTAATCTGTTTGGAGTGAAATGACTCGACGGGTTTAATGGCTTCGTTGGCCAACTAAAATCCTAAAAATAATAAAAGAAATGAAACTAATCTAAAAGCTATGATATTAAGAATATAATTTTACTAATTACAAGTGTTTAAATAGAAACATGAATATGTGAATATGATTATAAACAATATATATACAACTTGCAAGATTTACTTGACATCTTGTGAAATGAATTTTCTTAAAAGTGTTTCTAAAAAGAGATAAAGAAAGCACATACTTTTTATGTTTTATTTTTTAATGTTTAAAGGTCTAAAACTAATGAATATTACACAAACATAATTGAAATAACAATACACGAACAATCAAAGCTAATTCATACTATCCTTATTTCATTAGTAAATAATTTACCTAAATAACAAGCAAACTAACCTGTAACTAATCAATTAAACTGAGTTTATCTTCCTATGTAATCCGAGCTCCTAACTATCTTGTATGTGAGGGAAACCTGTGACAGAACGATATCAGTACTCCCAGAATAAATCCAATGAAGCGTTTGATGTATTGGAGTGAGAATATAACAACAAGATGATAACTGTAAAAGATCTGGTGATCTTATGATAATCAATGACTTAGAATGAAAGGAAACTCAATTCAAAGTATTAATATAATCCATCATTTAATATCTAGAATAAATTGATAATAATCAAATGGCATATTGATCACAAATACTAAATTGAATAAAAAATTATAGACAACATCTTAAAATACTTAGAAATATGAAACACCATATGATGACAAGGCTAAAGTTGCCTCAAACATAATAATATCTGATAAGATCGAGGCAATAAAAGAACATAATGGAATAAGAGTCACACAGGTCTAAAGCCAATGGTGAATAGCTTCTCCATATCAGTTCTCAAAATCACATATCCATAATGTATCCCAGCAAAAGTTGTCTTCACCACTAACATTGATCACTATTTAAACTAGTTTTGGATTAACAAACTCTTATCATGCAAGATAGAGTGCAATCCCCCCAAAAATAATTGTTTTACAAAAATAATACAACATGAAACCATTCTTGTAGGAGTCGGTTTATCGAAATTTATTACATAATAACAAAGTTTTATCAAATAAAAGAAAGAAACTACTGAACTATACAACGCATGATCCAAGATAGTTTCTCCATGTAAATATCACCATAATTATCATTTTCTTGTAGATAACAAAACGAAATTGATATTCAGAAAATAATTCCAACTAACATTCAGAAATGATTGGCTACAGAATCATGAGATTCTGTAGCTAGTCTTATATTAACAAAGAAAATCAAAACTAAATCTTCATATTCGACTTTCATAATAGAATAAAATGAAATAAAATAAAAAACAACTTTTACCATTTTAGAAATTAGATAGTGAAGGGTCAGATAGTTTTGAATTAATGATGGCATTGAAGTTGGTTGCATTTTTTATAATTATACTACCAGATCTTTTGGGCCTTTTAATTTCCCTATCTATGCATGCCTTCAACTCTTGGTTTTCTCATTCAGGCAGAGAATTGTGAGCAAACAAACATTTTAATTGTCCCTGTAAATATGGTATGCCCCTGTAATAGCATTCTACCCAGTCCAAACAATTTCCACAATGTACAGGTGCTATAGCAGGCCGAGGTTGAGTGTACTCAACAATGGGTGCTTTGGCTCTTCCTCTGGCTTGTTTCAAATCATGGATAATGCCAGCAAATCCCTCTTGGCCTTTCAGAAATGGAGGTAGTCTAGAGACAAAGTTGTATTGCACATCTTGACCAACAATTTTATTCTTGAGACACTGATTATCTATATCTTCTCATGAAAGGAAATTGTTGATATCTTCATCCGAGTAGTGATCATTGCCCTTGATCACTGAGATTGAGATAAAATGATCCTTCTTTCGATTTCTCAGACTCCTAGATATCAATCAGCCAGATCTCTTGTTCTTAAAACTTAAATATGAGTTATCATGTTTCTTGCTCTTACAAATTTTCTTAATAGTAGGTTTGTCACTAAAGCCCTGATTCAGTTCATTAGCAGGAGCAGAAGAAACCTTCTCTTTTAATAGATCCACTACCTCTTCTAACAATTTTTGGGGTGTGAAAATACATCGTGGGTTTTTAACCAAGGGGGTTTACAAAGCAACATAATTTGGTTCATTAAGTTCACAGTAATTATGTGAATCGAAACCTTGACTCTCGATTATAGGGTTATCAAGATTGGGGTTTACATTTAAATGCAAAGGTGATCTCAATGTGATTTCAGGTTGGGAAAATTGTTTCGACTCAGGAAGCTTTCCCAAGTGTCCCCAATTTGAGACAGGTGCAATAGAAACATAATTATTATAAGACCGTGGTGAAAGAGTCTTGACAGAGGTTTCAATCTCTATCTCTTATAACGTTTTGACATTTTATATAGTCTCATCAACAAATAGAAGGGCATGTTTAGTTTAAACCCTAGGAACAACATCAATAGTCAGATGTGGTATAAAAATACTAACCCATACCTACACTTGCACATTATAAAATGTTTCAAAATCAAAATAAGGTCGTGCCATCAAGGTTTCAAGAGGGTAATAGGAATACCTTTAGGGAAGAATGTATATTTCTGAGAGACCATGAACAGGATCCAAGGCACATCTTCTTGTTTAACAATTTTGAACCATTTTTATCCTTCCTGTGATATTCCTATGGCCCGGGATATAGAGTCCTTTGTGACCTCCAATTGCACATCCCCAAATTTGGCTCTAAACCCATCAAACATTTAAGCAAAGGCCTGTGCGACCGCCAGGTTATAACCTTCAAATTTCTGGATGAAGATATCCCAACTGTGAGCCTACAAATCATTTATGGCATCATTGTGGGCAATAAGGGCCTGGAAACCATTAGATTTGATTTGAACCACAGGAACCATGGTTATTGTCAAATAGACATAGTAGACACCACGAGAGGGAGGCTTCATCTTCCAGTAGACAAATAATAAGGAGAGTTCTGTGAAAACTGAAACGGCCCAATACCTACAAACTTAGGCGATTATCATGTTTGGTGATTTACATTTGGAATGACAGAAAACTAGAGGATGCACAGACCTATGAGCCATTATGCACAATGAGGATTAAACCCCAACCACTATCAAATGCCAATTCAAATAATGAATGAGGGTCATTAAATGTACATGACAATATGATGAGGTGTATTTGTGGGTACATCAGACCTGTACCAAGTGACATGAAAGCGATATGTCTGATAGAGAAAAGGGTATATATCAATTGTTAATCCAAGGTTGCAGCATGACTATGGATATCAAATAATCAAGCCATACAATCAACCATAGATAATCCCATAATACATAAAAAAATGTGGTAGTCAATTAATCAATGAGCTTGTGAAAAATAAACTTAACAACATATAGGTTCCCTTAAAGTGTAATATCTTTGGTAAAAGAAAAGAAGAAAACAACAGACTACAGAATGATTACCCAAGCCAAGTTTTTGTTTGAATTTCATGCTTGCAGTCATGAAATTTAAACAAAACAAACGAAATCTAAACGAAAATTTCTTAAAACAAGTTATCCCAATAAATTGCCTTGAAGCCAAAAGACATAAACGTTTATAAATGTAAGGAGGAGGAATCTTCAGAAAGATTTTATCTCTTTGTGATGATTATTAATTATGAAAAAATTCGACAGAATTGGTGGCTACCAACAATGGCGACATGTTGGACGACGCAATTATCTCTGTATCACCAGAAAATTTATGTTAGGGGCAAAAATGAAATACATTTTTAGAAACAGTTAACGACAGATCAAGCGTTCTGATAATAACTCAAAAAATAACACAGTCATAGCATTGGATGCATTTATGTCCAAAAATTCTAATTTGGTATATTGTTTTGATCATAGGTGTAGTGATGTTTATGTAGATGACTTCAATATCGTTGATAGGGCCACTGCTGATAGCAGGTGTCCATAGCCTCGGCAGGGATATCATTTAACCCACTCTAGTACCTCTATCATATCCAAGATTCATCCATTCATGATAAAAACATCTTCAATCTTGATCAAATTAAAATACATACATGAGTATCTTCTTAAACCCGACATTGCTTCACTGCCAGGAGGCCTATTCAGTACCCCGACAAAGTTGCCTTGGTATCATGTGTGCATTTACCCACTGCCAGCAGACCTGTTTAGTGTCCCAGTGGGTTTTCAAACACTGCCCACACATTACAATTCTTCCAACTCTCTAAAATTTGTTTATAATTTCCAGAACTTCATGATATTCAAGAGAGCGAGGTGATACTTAAGATTTCATAATTTGGTAATGAAAAGATTGATCATTTAAGAATAATTTTTTCTTTTCTAATGACCTTCGTCATGATTTGGACAATTAGGTTTCTATTAAGAAACCATCTCTAGGATGGGAAAGAACAATTGAGTTGTCTTCATTAAAATAGGGACGACATTAGAAGTATGTTAAGGATAATTGCATCTTCCTGTGATTTTAATGAGAAACCAGAAACATTGATTGCAAATAAACTTCCCTCTACTGATATGAGTTTAACATTTACTGTTCAGGTGCTTGAAAAGTTACCAACTTCCACTAATGAATAAGATTTTTGATTCCCTTCCACAGATGAATGGTGATTCAGAAATGATCATTTATAGAAAACAAATCAAAATCAAGCAAAATGAAAAGAACAGAAATAAAATAAATAAATAGAAAAGAAACTTAAAAATATTTACAAGAGGGTGGATTAGAAATCATCAAGCAAAATATCTCTTGAGAGCCTGGCCATTCACTCGGAAAGTGTCTAACCGTCCCTCCAAATTATGCAGACGAAAAGAGCTAGGACCCAATTTTTTCATAAATTACAAATGGTCCCAGCCACGGGTTTTGGAACTTGGTATGTTCCCCCTTACCCTTGTGGGATTTTTCCCACTTAAGAACCAAATCCATAACATCAAAATTCCTATCAGAAGATGAATTTGCATCAAACTAGCTCTTCACAATTTGTTGGTGTTGATCCAGTTTTTTTTTTTCTTGTGTTCTCACCTCTTCTAGTTTTAACAAAGCATTTATCCGATTTTCTAGAGGAGGACACTCTTCTTCTTGAACTTTTTGTGATAATTGCAGAGAAGGAAGTAATACATGTGGGGGGAGGATGTCTTCTCTTTCGTAGATGAGGAAGAAATGAGAATTAGCAATGGAAGCTTTTGGAGTTACTCTATCAGCCCAAAGTACATTATACAGTGCATTGTGCCAATTCTTGTGGTTTTCAGAAACTGTCCTTTTAATAATATTGATTAAATTCTTATTTTTTGATTCTGCTAGACCATTCCCTTGAGGATAGTAGATGGAAGAATACTTCAGTTTAATCCCTTTTTCCATAGCGAAAACATTCATATCAAGGGATGAAAAATAAGCGGCGCTATAAAAAACCAGACATTCATGAATTCTGAATCAAGTGATGATATGAGAGTTCAGAAAAGACACTACCTGATTTGTGTTGACCACTTTTAAAGGTAAAGCTTCAGACCATCTTGTAAAATAGTCTGTTGTTGTGAGGTTGTACTTGTGTTGTTGTGAAGAAGAGGGATTGATTGGTCCTATGATGTCTAGGCCCCATTGCTGAAAAGGTGCTTCTATAGTAACAGGTTGCAAAGGAAAAGCTTCCTTTTTCACCCGTTCTACAGCCTTTTGGTAGATTACACATTTGTGGGACAGCGTATGGGCATCTTTAAACAAGGTTGGCCAATAATATCCAACCCTTAGCACTTTGTGAGCAGTGGTATCTCCACCAAAGTGACCACCGACCTCACCGGCATGAAATTCAACCAAAACTCTTTTAGACTCCTCCTTTTCTAAACAACGCAAAAAAACACCATCAAAGTTCTTTCAAAATAATATATCATTGATTAAATGGAAAGATGTGGATTTAAGCCTAAGTTGTCTTTCATTTTTGGGATCAATATTGCGGGGATCAGATCCATGCACTATATAAAATATAATGTTCTCATACCAAGAATTGAGTGTAGCTTGTGCACAATTGATTTGGTTTTCATTATGCTGATTTACAGTTGATGTGTTTATTTAACTTTCTTGTTCCTTAACTGAATCAACCACTAGTTTACACAAGCCTTGACCTCTAACAATTTGGGCAAGAGTTATTTCAAGTTCATATTCTTGTAGTGATGTCATCCAATTTGCCCTTTTCTCACCCATCTCTTTTTGTACTAACAAGTTTCTTACAGCGGGGGTAAGGAACAACAACTTTGGTTTTGGATTTCAACAAGTAAGACTGAAAGTGTTTCATTTTTTTAAAACCAAAATATGTATGTTGATCTACTGTGGGATAATTAAGGTCTTCTCCTTTAAAAGAAGAGCTCATGAAGGCAATGGATATCTCATTTATTTCATCATTTTTCTATGTAAGCACAACAACATAAGATCTATCAAATGAAAAAGTGTAAAGAGTGAAATCCTAAGAAAAATCGGGACTCATCAGGGAAGGGGATTCTATTATTGTTTTTCTAATTGAATCGAAAGATTGACTTTCTTGTGGTCCCCATTGGTACAAAACATCCTTTTTAATTAGATTTTGTAGAGGTCAAACCATTTTTGAGAAATTCGGGACAAATCTTCTAACAAAATTAATCTTGCCCAAAAAGGATTGCATGGCCTTTTTGGAAGAAGGAGGGGGAAGTTTAGGAATGGCTTGGGTTCTTTCAGGGTAAATAATCATTCCATCCTTAGATACTATAAACCCAAGCAGTTTTCCTTGATCTACTACAAAGATTGATTTCTTAGGATTGAGAGATATGTCGAACTTGTGACATCATTCTAAGACAACTCTAAGGTGAGACAAATGATCTTTATTGTTTTTTGAAAAGACAATGACATCATCAAGATAGACCACAACTGACTGGTTAATGAGGCCACAAAAAGAAATATCCATTGCTCTCTAGAAAGTGGCACGAACATTTATTAGTCCAAAAGGCATTTTCTTGTAGGCGTAAGTGCCCCATGGGGTACGAAATGTGGTTTTAAGCTGGTCCAAAGGAGACATAAGGACCTAGTTATATCCCAAAAAATCGTCTAACAAAGATAGTCTTTTGGAACTAGACACCTACTGCAGAATTTGTTCCATTGGAGGAACATGATAGTTTTATTTATCAGACGCTCGGTTTAAGTTTTGAAAATTGACACAAAGTCAAATTTCACCACTTTTCTTCCTTACAGGGACTAAGTTAGACACCCATTGGGTATGCCTAACCAGAAAAATTATCTTTGTAGTTAGTAATTTATTCAGATCCTTCTTAACGACAGGTTCCAATTTAGGATGAATTTTCCTCAATTTCTGTTGAAAAGGCTAAGTCTGGAGTTTCATAGGGATTACATGTTGTATAATCTTTGGATCAAAAGTTTTCAAGTCATCACACGTCCAAGAAAATACATCTTTAAATTATTTAAATAATTTTATGAAAGCGGATCTTTCTTGCTCGGAACATCCGTTTCCCAGATTAATGTTTTGAGGATTATCTCTTATTCATAAATTAATAGTTTCATAGATCAAAGAGGAACTGTTAGTTTTGCAATTGACTACCCCTCTAAACCTGTCATGCAAGTCATTAAATTTCTCTAATATTGCAATAGATATGGGGATAGAGTTTACCAGCTCGGATGTTGATTCAGGAGATCAAGGATCAAATATTATCGTGAAGTCTCGAATATACTCGTCATGAGTGCCTTCATCAATAACTACATCCTGGAAGATGTCTTCCATATGCAGAAAATTGATGATTTTTTGGTCATCATCGAATACTCTCCAATTTGTGATGTTATCCAGAATCAACGGCCTGAATAAAAATTCGATCAAAAATGCATTAGGAGAAAGACATTTAACGGGCAACAATTTAGAAGCAACATTGGCTAGTAAATCATCTTCTGAATTACTCATCCTAGGAATGAAATTTATATTAAATGCTAGAAATTTATGCATTAAACCCCATACCTCGATTTGGTAACTCTTGAGATGAGGAGAAAAACAGTGTATTTTGTTTCTTACCTGTTTGACCATGCTTTCTAAATCATCAAATACTATCAAAGTTTTCACATACATGTCCAGTGCTTTCCTAAGTCCCTGGAAAATTGCTTCGTACTTGGCTATGTTGTTAGTGCATTCAAACTCTAATAGATAAACAATAAATGTTTTATTACCTGTAGGATCAATGAGCACATAGCCAACACTTGCTCCTTCTCAAGATTTGGATCCATCAAAATATAGGGACCAGATCTGTGCGTCATTAACAATACTTGGTGTATTCGAAAAAGTTGGTGCCTGAGTATAGGCTGTAACTTCGGATCAGGGATGATTTTAAGGATGGAAATTTATTTTAAAATGTAGAAACCTTGGCGAATCTTACTAATCCTTCATATTCCAACTATAAATGTTTGGCGATATTTTTGTAAAAATATTCAAACTTCTAAGGATTTTATATAGTTTTTATAAAATTTTGGCAATTTTTAAGTTAAAATCATTTTATCCTATAGAATTTGGGTGAATAATTTTTAAAATAGTGAATCTCGTTTTTGGAAAAACCATGGAAAATTAGCCCATGAACGGAATTTAGCCCCTAAAATCATCCATGCTTCGGATTGTTGTCTTGGATCAATGATAGAGTAAATTTCGGTCATGAAGTTACCCAAAAAGGTATTCATTCCCTACATTTCAATCAAATTTATGGAGGTAACAAAAGGCTCATTTGGATCATTCAGATTTGTCATGGTATTCTTAAGATAACATTCTCTGTTTATTCTGATTTTGTTGGGCTGTCCATTTTCAGGCAGCCATAAGTGAGACCAGTCTGTAGCAACATAACCATGCAGTGGTTCTGACCAAACTCTTCTTAAAAACAACCCATAAACTTTAGGAATATAAACAATGATAATATCAATTATCTGATGAACTTTAGGATTGGATGATAATCTAATCAACACATTCTTAAGCTCACTGATCACTTTAACATTCGTTTGATCTAACTGAATGATTTTAATATCAGAAGGTTTTACTTTTGCATTAATTTTCTGGCATACAGAAAGAGGCATCATATTTGATAATGCACCGTAGCCAACCATAAAATTATGTACATTCCTATTAAAAATTTCAAAAGTCAATAAAAAAGGGGGGACATTTTTCCGTGCGGAAACAACAGAATTCTGTTGATTTTTTATTGTTGTCCCTGAAACAGTTTTATCTAGGTTTGCTACATTTTTTCTGCTAAGTCCCTTTTGTCTTGATGTTTAGAACTTTTTAGTTGGGACATTTTTAGCTGCGTTTGAATCAAATTATGCTGATTTTTTTCTGCTAACATCATTCTTTTTACTGTTTTCAACAATGCTTTGAATCATTTTCTGCAAAATAAGAGGAAATTTCAACAGTTCAAAAACATAAATATTTTCCCTTAATTATTTCAAATATTCAATTAAATCATACTCTAAAACTGGGGCAGCTAAGTTTTGTCTAGTTTCAGTTTGGTTTGTTTGTTTTGGAAACACAGTTTTACTTGCTTCTAGTGCATTGTTTTGTGTTTTACTCCTAGTGTTCTAGAGGTGGTCAATTTCGAATTTTGCTTGAAAAATATTGTCCGAAAAGTGCCAAAAAAGGGGAGGCGATGAGTCCTCCTCTTATGGTACCTCTTCCTCAACTGTATCATCAAAATTTTTAGGAGTAACAAAAACATAATTGTCATGATCTTATAATATCGTTTGCAAAACATACTGTAAATTTTTGAAATTGAGACCTTCTGTGGTCAGTTTGGCCGGTTTGGAGGGAAAGGTTTTCTAAAAGGAGGGTTGAAACTCCCTTTACTTGTAGATGCCTCATCGGATGATATTTTCAAGTCAACGACTTGATTGGAAAATTTATGGAAAGATTTATGTAAGCTCTCCAAGTCTAAAGTTTCTTGTTGATTTTTTGTTTGAGGAGGCCTAATGAGAATTTCTATTTTCTTCTTTGAGGATGAAGTTGTTTCAGCTTAGCTACTAAGATTATCTTTTAAGCTCAATATATCTTTCTCAATTTGACTTGCCTCCTCAAATGCCTCTAACAATGTGTTCTTTTTGGACCTTTTAACCCATATGGATATGTTATTATGAAGGGACTTAGTATAATATGCAACAATTAAGCTTTCTGCAGGCATCTAATCTACATGGATTTTGTTTTTTAACGTCAAAAACCTTTGGTTAAAGTCCTTCACTTTTTCTTTAGGGTTCATTTTTAAGCTAGAGAGTTCCATAACCAAGACTTATGGAGATTTATCATCTCCAATTGTTTCTAGAAAACAAGTTTTGAACTTGTCCCAAGAGACAATGGTCTAGGGTTGTTGAGCGAAATACCAGGTGGAGGCATTTCCCTCAAAAGTATAAGGAAATAATATGCACACTACATATTCGTGTTCAATACTCTAGAGTCTAATGGCCAACATAAATTTCTTGATGTGATCCTCAGCGGATTGCTTTGACTCTAGATCAAATTTGGGCAACCATTTCTCTGGATGTTTAGGTAGTGGGTGTTGGGGTCTAGGTACAACCACGACATCTTGATCGAGCCATGGTCTAGAAATATTATTTTGGTTTTCCATGGGAGTTGGTGGAGTTGAAGGTTGAGATGGTTCAGATGAAGAACTGCCTTCGTCCGAGGATTCACCTCCCGAAGAAGGTGGAGAAGAACTAGGTGGGGATGGTGGAATACCAGATCCTCCGGCACCAAGGATAAGGATTTTAGTAGGATTGGTAGTATTTCTAGTCCTTATCGTTTTCCTAGGCATTCCAGTTCTTTGAAGTTGTTCTTGAAGATTTTAAAGTCAAGGGGTTGATTGAGGTATCTATAAGGTTGCCTAATACAAGATAAAGCACTTTGAGTTCTTATAAGTGATTGGTGGACAATTTATTGGACGTCAATCCCTTGAGGGAGTGGTGTCACTGGTTCGACAAGAATATTGGGGTTATCGTTTGAGATAGTTGTTGTTTCAAGTGTAAATTTTGTGTCAGAGTGACTATGCGTCACGATAGGAGAATGGTTGTTTGGATGGGTCTTGCGACCTCCACATGCCATCAATTAATTTCAGGCCCTCCTTCTAGCGCCATTTGTTGACGAGCGTAAGTGACACACCGTCAACTAGAAGGTCAAATCCAGATCGGGGTTGTCTAAATAACCCAAGTTGCTTGGAATAAAATGACCTGACGGGTTTAATGGCTCCATTGGCCAACTAAAGTCCTAAAAATAATAAAAGAAATGAAACTAATCTAAAATCTATGATACTAAGAATATAAGTTTACCAATTACAAGTGTTCAAATAGAAACATAAATATGTGCATATGATTATAAATAATCTATATACATCTTGCAAGATTTACTTGACATCTTGCGAAATGATTGTTCTTAAAAGTGTTTCTAAAAAGAGATAGAGAAAGAACATACATTTTTTGTTTTCTTTTTCAATGTTTAAAGGTCTAAAACTAATGAATACTACGCAAACATAATTGAAATAAAAATACACGAATAGTCAAAGCTAATTCATGTTATCCTTATTTCATTAATAAATAAGTTAACTAAATAAAAAACAAACTAACCTATAACTAATCGATTAAACTGAGTTTATCTTCCTGTGTAATCCAAGCCCCTAATTGTCATGTATGTGAGGGAAACATGTGATAGAACAATACTAGTACTCCCAGAATAAATCCAATGAAGAGTTTGATGTATTGGAGTGAGAATATAACAACAGGATGATAACTGTAAAAGATCTGGTGATCTTATGATAATCAATGACTTAGAATGAAAGGAAAATCAATTCAAAGTATTAATATAATCCATCATTTAATATCTAGAATAAATCGATAATAATCAAATGGAGGATTGATCACAGATACTAAATGGAATAACAAATTATAGACAACATCTTAAAATACTTAGCAATATGAAACACCATATGATAACAAGACTAAAGCTACATCAAACATAATAATATCTCATAAGATTGAGGCAATAAAAGAACATAATGGAATAAGCATCACACATGTCTAAAGCCAATGGTGAATAACTTCTCCATATCAATTCTCAAAATCACATATCCATAATGTATCCCAACAAAAGTTGTCTTCGCCACTAACAATGATCACTATTTAAACTAGTTTTGGATGAACAAACTCTTATCATGCAAGATAGAGTGCAATCCCCCCAAAATAGATTGTTTTACAAAAATAGTACAACATGAAACCATTCCTATAGGTGTCAATTTATCAAAATTTATTACATAATAACAAAGTTTTATCAAATAAAAGAAAGAAACTATTGAACTATACATCACATGATCCAAGATGGCTTCTCCATGTAAATAGCACCATAATTATCATTTTCCTGTAGATAACAAAACAAAATTGATATTCAGAAAATAATGCCAACTAACATTCAGAAATAGACTGGCTACAAAATCATGAGATTATGTAGCTAGTCTTATATTAACAAAGAAAATCAAAATTAAATATTCTTGTTCGACTTTCATAACAAAAAAAAAATGAAATAAAATAAAAAACAACTTTTACGATTTTAGAAATTAGACAGTGAAGGGTCAGATAGTTTTGAATTAATGATGACATTGAAGTTGGTTGCATTTTTGATAATTATACTATCGGATATTTTGGGCCTTTTACTTGCCCAATCTGTGCATGCCTTCAACTCTTGATTTTCTCGTTCAAGCAGAGAATTGTGAGAAGATAAGCATTTTAATTGTGCTTGCAAATATGGTATGTCCCTGTAATAGCGTTCTACCCAGTCCAAACAATTGTCACAATGTATCGATGCTATAGCAGGTTGAGGTTGAGTGTAATCGGAAATGGGTGCTTCGTCTCTTTATGTGGCTTATTTCAAATCATGGCTAATTCCAGCAAAGCTCTAGACTTGGCCTTTCAGAAACGGAGGTAGTCTAGAGACAAAGTTGTATTGCACAACTTGACCAATAGTTGTTGGTTGTGGAGCCTGATTATCTTCCTGATTTAGAGGTCTTTTACTTTCAGCTGTGTTTATACCCCATGAAGTATTTACACCCCAGAAGTATGTACACTCTTCCATGTGGGGGAGTGTAGAGGGGGGGTACCCCCTCTGCGGGGTTTGGGGGCAATCAGGCCCCCAACGGGGGTTCGGGGGTGAGGCCCCCAAAGCAAAATTTGCCTTGTAAAAGTATATTGTAATTTCATTGTAAATCTGGAATGTTCATTATAAGGTCGCAGATCTAACAATAGAGATTATGTTAGGGTTTTTTTGCCCTATAAGGCAACCCTCTTTTATGAGGGAAATGTATTGCGGTTATGTAGGTTGGCAAGTATTGTATTATGAGAGAGGAGACTGTGAGAGAAAGAAGAGGAAGTTACAGCGGGTTTTGTTGTAGGTTGTATCCCTTCATTTTGTTGGATAATAATAAAGAAATGACCTGGCAATTTCTTTGGTGGACATAGCCCACACTGGGTGAACCACGTAAATCTGTGTCTCTCTTGTATTGTGTATCTTCTATGTTTTATTTCTGTATTTGTTTTATTTTATTGCTCCACGGTCCTGTTTTTATAACAAAAGTTTCATTCCTGAGACACTAATTATCCGTATCTTCTCGTGCAAGAAAATAGTTGATCTTGTTATCGGAGCAGTGATCATTGACCTCGATCACTGAGATCGATCTCAAATGATCATGCTTTCGATTTCTTAGACTCCTAGATATCAATCGGTCATATCTCTTGTTCATAAAACTCAAATCTAAGTTATCCTATTTCTTTCTCTTACAAATTTTCTTAACAGTAGGTTTGTCACTAAATCCCTGATTCGGTTCATTAGAAAGAGCAGAAGAAACCTTCTATTTTAATACATCCACTACCTCTTCTAATGATTTTATGGGTGTGAAAATACATCGTGGTTTTTTACCCAAGGGGGTTTGCAAAGAAACAAAATTTGGTTCATTAAGTTCACAGTCATTATGTCAATCGAAACCTTGACTCTCGGTCATGGGGTTATCAGGATTGGGGTTTATATTTAAATGCAAAGGTGAGCTCACTGTGCTTTCAATTTGGGAAAAAAAAAATCGACTTAGGAAGCTTTCTCAAGTGTCCCCAATTTGAGACAGGTGCGATAGAAAGATAATTATTATAAGCCCGTGGTGAAAGAGGCTTGAAAAAGGGTTCAAGATCTGTCTCTTATAACATTTTGACATCTTATATAGGCTCATCAACAAATAGAAGTGCATGTTTAGTTTAAACCCTAGGAACAACATCAACAGTCAGATGTGGTATAAAAATACTAACCCATACTTTCCCTCGCACATTATAAATTGTTTCAGAATCAAAATAAGGCTGTGCCATCGAGGTTTCAAGAGGGTAATAGGAATACCTTTAGGGAATCATGTATATTTCCAAGAGACCATGAACAGGCTCCAAGGCACATCTTCTATTTTATCATTTTTGAACCATTTTTCGCCTTCTTGTGACATTATCGTGGCCCGAGCTATAGATTCCTCTGTGACCTCCAATTGCACATCCCCAACTTTGGCTCTAAACCCATCAAATGTTTGAGAAAAGGAATGTGCAACCGTGAGGTTATAACCTTCGAATTTTCGGATGAAGATATCCCAACCGTGAGCCTGCAAATCATTTATGGCATCATCATGGGAAAGAAGGGTCAGACAACCATTAGGTTTGAATGGAACCAAAGGGGCCATGGTTACTATCAAACAGACACAGTAGACACCACGAGAGGGAGGCTTCGCCTTCCAGTAGACAAATAATAAGGAGAGGTTTGTGAAAACTGAAACGACCCAATACCTACGAACTTGGGCGATTATCATGTTTTGTGATTTAAGTTTGGAGTGACAGAAAACTAGAGGATGTGCAAACCTATGAGCCATTATGCACAATGAGGATTAAACCCCAACCGCTATCAAATGGAAATTCAAATAATCAATGAGGGTCATTAAATGTATAGGACAACAGGATGAGGTGTATTTGTGGGTACATCAGACCTGTAAGTTTTAAACCTGTGAAGTAAAGAAATGCATATAGATTCTTAAGAAAAACATAATTTAATCAATGGCTCATTCACATAGTACACATAAATTTATACCAGAAACCCTCAACCGAGAAAACCTTTCATATATTCATTATATCGAATTTCACCATTCACTATACAATATATATACAATTGTTTTAGGTATTTCGTAGAGACCAAAACACTAATCCCTTAATCTGGGACTAAAAATAGCAAAAACCACCCAAAAAAACAATTTTGGGGCGCTGCCCCAGGCTACTGCCTGTTGCTGAACGTTGTGCGTAACCAGGGGGGGGCATACCTTCCCCCCTTGGGACCCCCCTAGCAAAGAACATGATTCACACAACACAAATAGCACTACTAGAGGGATCGTCAGACGCGGTTTTCATATCTGACACACCCACACACACACACATGCAAAGAATATAACACCTACCCAACATTCTCCCACTTGTTGTTTTCTTTGCATCCAGGGGTCCAGGGGATTATTTAGTCAACAATACAGGGCAGCAATTCCCATTGTTACTCTACACCAGGAGAACTTTTCTATTCTCACAGACTTTGTCAATGAATCTGCAACATTCTTCAAAGTCTCAACCTTTTCCAGCAACACCTTATTTTCCTCAACCATGTCTCTCACAAAGTGATACTGAACATCAATATGCTTTGTATTTGAATGATAAGTTGGGTTCTTTGTCAGGAAGATTGCACTCTGACTGTCACAATATAATCTCACTGCTTGTTGTACCAACCCAATACCTGAACATAATCTTTGTAACCATATTGCTTCCTTGCTTGCATGAGTGGCTGCCATGTATTCAACTTTTGTAGTTGAGAGTGCCACTACAGCCTGTCTTTTTCTCAACCAACTTGATTTCTCCTCCAAATATGTTAAACACATACCCACTTGTAGATATTCTACGATCTAGATCTCCAGCCCAGTCTGCATCAACAAAGTCATGTATGTCCACCACTCTTTCTAATCCTGGTCTTCCTTGGTAGCACAATCCATAATTGGTAGTGCCACGCAAATACCTGAAGGCCCTCTTTACTATTGTCCAATGATCCTTCCCTGGTTTTGACATATACCTACTCTGTTAAGCCCTAATATTGGCTCATTACCACTTAATTGGGGCATATTAGATTAGTAATGTTATTTTATTTATGTCAGCTTTAGGCCATTAGTTGTGATTTAGATTAGTAATGTTATTTTATTTATGTCGGCTTTAGGCCA
>ML791442.1:888927-975767 GCA_009831015.1 Picea engelmannii
GTCCAGCGTTCCAATCACCATAAGGCAGGGAGATACCCGTGAAGGGTCGAAGGCCGAGGTCCGGTTGTTCTGTGCATCCCCCCTTGAGGCACCCACCTCTTGGACGGGATCCAGCCCGTGACCCATTTCTTAGGCTGAAAATCCAAATGTCGCGCTTGGACCGAGGTACCTAGTGACCAATTTTAGGACATCTACCCAGGTGGCGGTTGTGGGCTGCAATCGCACCTTGATTGGATTTTTTGTGGCTATTGGGAGGTATCGCCAGCTCTTTCGGGATATTGCACCCTCTACCCCTCATTATAACCAGTTATTTCATCCTTCACTAGTGTCTCTTCCGGTGACTTCAGACCCCACTGTTGAGAGATATTGGAAGGTCCAGTGCTATTTGAGAGGAAGGACGTTACGTCTTCTAGGACACGAGTATTTGCTTTCTTTTTTGATTCCCCCACGCAGACAAAACCCTTTTACCCACATGTATGTTTATTTCTCATTTATGTATGATGCACATCTGATTACAGTTTGACTTTGATATATATATTGTGTAAAACAGTCACGGCAAAGACTCTTGGTTCTATGTTTCTCTCACCATTTGTTGCACACATTTTCATCCAATTAGTCTCCGATCATGGGAAACATTTTGAGAATGAGATATTCGTTGAACTCTCATCTCGGTTAGGCTTCTCTCACGAGTTTGCCTCACCATATTATCCTCAGTCAAACGGACAGGTCGAGGCAGTGAACAAAGTCCTCAAGACCATGTTACAACACACGGTTAATAAACATAAAACCAATTGGCATCATATGTTATTTTCCACGCTATGGGCTTATTGAATGGAAGTGAAGACCGCTACGGGTTTCACGCCATTTCATTTAGTCCATGGGGTCGAGGCCACTCTTCCCATCGAGTGCGAAATTCCCACCCTTCGCACCACAATTGAGCTTTTACCTGACACTGCTCCTATGGAGCAGCACTTGCTAAACTTGGAGTCTCTAGATGAAGACCGTCGATCCTCATTATAGAACAACGAGGCAACTAAGAAATGATCCAAGGCTACCTTTGATCGCCATGTCAACCTTCGCTCATTTCGCGAAGGCGACCTTGTCCTCGCCTATGATATCGCTCATGATACCTTTGGCCATGACAAGTTCGAGTCACTTTGGCATGGCCCTTACATCATCCAACATTGCCTCACTAAAGGCGCATACATCCTGGTCTCCCCTGAAGGCCTCTCGCTCAAAGAACCCGTCAATGGGCTCTACCTCAAGAAATTTTATGCTTAAACGTAGTCAAGCTACTTTAGGTTCTTTTTCTTTTTTAGCGTTTTTTATTTTTTATCCCTCATCTAAAAACTATCCTGTGTGTTATTGACAGATGAATCCTCCACCAGCTTACCACATTGGTTACACTGACGGCGCCAGCCGTTGGACACAAAATCTCACTTCGGCTGCTTGGGCTCTCTACACCCCTTCACATGAATGTGCACCACTGCGCGCTTATTCAGTGGACAGGCACACACGTATGCGCACCTTCCACCGAATCACCCGCGCATGTGGGCCCAATCCCTAATAAAATTCCCCTTTAACCTCTTGTATGCCCCCCCGTACCTACCCTACCCAAAAATTAGAAACCTATTTCTATGCAGGACGATCAGACCACTAACCTGAAACTCGCACGTCGTCGATCGGGTATCTCGTTCTCCCAGAATCACTCAATCTCCTCTGAATCTGCTCGAAAACTCATTGTAGCAGCAGGTACAAATGAGGTGGCAATGTGGGCCCTACAGCTATATATAGGCCTTTTTCCAAACTTCCACTCACCATTCCGGGAGCCCATGGCATCCATTTTTCGAACCATCTTCAGCCACGGGATCAGCATCCCGCCGCCTACATTATGGCTGTCCCTGGGTCACTTTTCATCCTAGGCCCCCGGGGCACCTTTTTTCCATATCATGGTCAGGTATGCACGTGCATAGTCACATTGGTCAAATATATGCTCATATCTTACTTTCTCTTCAGATATTGTTCACTTTGGGTATTTGCTTGTTCTGTGTGCAGGTACTTGATCATCATCCCTCAACAGCATTCCTTCAGGTATATACTCAGCACTGGCATGTAGTCTCTCCCGCTGTATTGCATTTACATTTCCAGTCACACCCTCTGTTATTGGCCTTTAGGATACCCATTCCCGGCTCTGCAGTACTCACACCTCCAGTTGCATCTTCAGTACTATCACCCGGTAGCATTCTCACCTACATGAGTTGTCCCATTCATAGCACCTTTTGGCACTTTTGACACTCATGCTGTTCTTCATTACCCTTTAGGGATGGGAGTCCCGGTAGTCTTTCATCATGTTGCAGATCAACCACATACTTCTTCTCCTCATTTTTCTAGCTTCCCATATGGACTCCCATATCATCGCTTCATGGTTACGTTCTTTTTACCTGCACCTCCACAGGATCATGAACCCACCATTTCATCCACCATCAGTTTTCCCATCTGCGAACCTATCTCCATTTCACCTACCTCATACAGAAACTCGCCAATGGGCCCCCCACCTTTCATCAGTTTTCCAAGAAATTTCTGCCCTCCCTGGGGCACTCATTTCACACTGGGGCACCTGTTTCTGTATTTGTACATCTCCCCCAAATTTATTCATTATTTATTGTACAAACACCTTTATTTTCAGTTATTTACTATTGTCGTCACCGTTGACGACCTGCTTTCCATTTGGCCACCTGCAACCCATGTCACCCTTAGTTGGAGCATTGCTTTTCATTTCCCCTTGTCGACATCGTCTATATCTTCAGAGTACTACCCAGGTCACTTCCCTATACCCTCTGAATTTGTTCCCCTTGTCCCACCTCTGGCACAACTTATCCTCGATCTTGGCGTCCCCCTGACACTCGACCTTGTCACACGGTTGCGACCACTGTTTGTCTCATACATTCTCCAACCAACGGCAGTCTTGAGTCTTCCCACTTCTTGACTTCGTCCATGTACCTCTGCCACTTCCTCACCACAGTAGATTCCGTGAAGCCCTTTGCTTCTAGGATTCGCGTCCCCCTTTTGTCGACATTAGCACAATTTTCCAGAAGGGCGACAGTATCTTAATTCTCATTTTCCATTTAATGAGAGATCTCGGACGGCACAGGGGGAAACACCATTGCTCCCTGATGTCGTTGACCCCCATAACATTCGACACCAACACTTTCTCATGTTGCGGTGGGTCTTACTTTGCGACTATTGCAGTTTGTCTTATCAGTTGTCGAAGACCTCTGAACTTGGTAGGGCCACCAATGCCCACATCACCGTCCTTGTTTATTTCCGCGACCATTACCTATGGTTCAGAGTATGTTCCTTTGCAGAATTGTCTTCTGCCTTTATCATTCTGCCCCCGAGGGCGCTGTAGTTGTCTACATCAACCTTCCTGTCATCTTTTTTCAGAGTTACATCATACGAGCATGGGGCATGCCCTCCTCATTTGTACACAATTGTATATTGTTACGCACCTTGTGGAAGGTCGGGTTCTACAGGTTCCTTTCTTCTCCAACGGATCGCTCTACATGGTCCCACTCTTGCTCTCCCTTACACCACCATTCTCAGTAAAAGAAACATTGATGGATTTCGGCTATACGTATGCTCCTAACCTCATCCATCAGGGGGCATCTGTTATCACTGAAATATCATCCGCACAGGGCGACAAGAACTCCGCATCATCAAAACAGAAAGAAATTATTCATGGCACAAGATTAATCCCACAACATGGCAAAAGGGTCAAAAACCTATACAAAATGACCAAAAAAATTGAAGGGCGCTTTACAGAACCAGGGTGCGTGCGCATATGTGCATAACAACAATGTATAATGCGCGCATGCGCGCACGAGGTGCAACTGTTGGGCGAAAAACCCGTGCACCTGCTAAACGACACATTTATTGAAATTGGTCGGCCTCCCAACCACTAATGGATCAACTCCCAAGTCGATTTGACACCAAATCCGAGCTCAATCTGCATGGTGGGCTGGTCAAAGACCTAATTAAGACCTAAAGAGCCCCTTTTCACACTCCAAAGAGGTCATATAATCACCCAATGATGGGCTATAAAAATCCATGAATAACCATCACTTTCTCAAGGAATTCTATGCATTGTTATGCTGCCAATATTGTTAAGGACTCATTCTTTAACAAGAACACATAGGCATCATTTCACAAAAAGATATTCACCCCTCTCTTGAGTGAATAAGCTTGGAGTTCTTTCACCCACATTTTCATCTTTTCATTGTAAAGGAGAGCAAGCTTTGAGGGCCTCAAGAGCCTTCCATTGGAGAAAGAAGGGACTCAAGTCCCCTTTCTTCATTGTGCCTTTGGATTTCATCAATAGATCAGCTTATACATTGGTGATATTGGTCCATTTGTCTCTAGTTTTCATTTGTTTTATATGCTCATAGTTTTTATTAGTTTTAGTTTAATTCTTGTTAATAGCTTTGTTATTTTTCTTTCTAACCTTTCCTTTCACAGCTGTCATGCCTAGCAGAGCCCAACTGGGCATGTAAGCACTCTTAATTTGCTCACCTAGTGACGAATTGGGTGCAAACAGTAAGGAGGAGGCAGCTATAGAAAGATTTTATCTCTTTGTAATGATTATTAATTATGATAAAATTCGATAGAATTGGTGGCTGCCAACAATACATGAAAGAACAAATAATAATGAAAACATGTATTAACAGGAAAAACACACCGAGAATAATACTATGATGAATCTTTGACTCCAAAAGAAATGTACTTTGTATTAATTCATAAAAAAATGGTAAGATAAATCTATACACAATACAATAGCTTCACTAGTTGAAGGTAGAACCCCTTCATTGTCCTTTTTATCAGTTTATATAGAAATGTTACCTACTAAGCTCAAATATTCGAGTCTTCTAACGCCTTTCCCAAAATAGTAAACAATTACAAAGGACATAATTAGTTTAATAACTTTGCTGATTTCTAGGATTTAATATGGAACAACTACCAATTGTATCGAATCACTGAAGTTACTGAAGGAGTTGTTAGCTAGAAATAATTGCAAAGGACCTCAAAAATGCCACTTGGAGGTATGCTCAACCTGCCTAAACTGGAGGAAATATTAATACTCGAACTCTATCTCAAATTTGGACTTGTCATTTAAATTCCTCTGCTCTTCTTAGATGCTGCCAATTAAAACGTTATATGCTTGATATGCTTATCCCTTAATTTTATACCATTGTTTTCAAACTATTATACAACAACTCTACATATTTACAGATTTTCCTTGCTTCGATCCCTTTTTGGATTTTCTTTAATCCTTTAATTTCTTACAAATGGAAACAAAATCAAGTGATGGCTACGATGCTATGAAATTTTCATAGCGACAGATGTTGGTTATGTGTTATATTCTTTGCATCAAGAAACATTTTTTTTCTTGGGAAATGTGTTGCATTTTTCCTTGATTTTCATGTCCATTGTTGGGTGGTTTTTCGGCACATGGTTTTCTTGTCGATGTTTTTCTATTTCTGGTTAAGGAATTAGGGTTGTTGACTAATCTAGGTCATTGGGTTAGGGTTTTCGATTCTGTTGGCTCCTATATGTATATTGTATTATAAGCAATGTATCACTATGAATGAATATAGAATATGTTGGTTTTCCCGGTTTGGGTTTCGAGGGGAAAAATCTCTATGTAATTTTTTTATTTGCCATTGTATATATTTTTTTCTTTTACTGAAAATATGTTTGCAGTAAATATTGTACTAGGTTAAAATCTACATTTGGTATCAGAGATTTGTTGGCTTCAGGGGGATGCCTTTGGGGTCAAGGGTTTGTCTTGGGACTTTTATAATCCTTGTTACAGTGGGATATCTATGGTATTTATTTTTTAGATGAAAAGAAATGGCGAGCAATTTGAAAATGGAGATCAATAAGTTTAATGGGAAAAGTTTTGAGTTATAGAAGCTCAATATGGAAGATCTGTTTGTGGACATAGAGCAGTGGATCGAAATGGATCCAGGTACTGCACCTATAAGAACTTCAACAAATGACTGGAAAAAGTTGGATCCGAGGGAAAAGAGCCAACCATTTCTCTCAAGTTCAATATTATTGAATGTGTTAGAGGAAGATACAACCTAGGATTTATGGGATAATTTGGGGAAGTTGTATTAGTCTAAGTCCCTAGTAAATAAAATTTTCCTGAGAAATAAGTTGTATAATATGAGGATGAGAGATGGAGACTTAGAGGAAGAGAATTTGAATTCCTTCAATATTGTGGTAAGTCAGTTAGTATTTGTTGAGATTAAAATTTCAGATGAAGATAAGTGTATCAGTTTACTGTGTTCTTTACCAGACTCGTGGGATAGTCTGGTTGTGGGCATAGGGAGTAATACAACTGCCTTGAAGTTTGATGAAGTGGTATCATCCTTGTTATCGGAGGAGATGAGATGGAAGACCATGGAAGGAAAGAGCACACATGCATTATTTGCAAGAGGACGCTCCGAAGAAAGAAATATATATAAGTTATCAAGTGGGATATCTAAGTCTAAGGGTAGATCTAAATCTCCCAAAAAGTTTTTAAAGGTATGTTGGAGATGTGGAAAAGAAGGGAACTACAAGAAGTAGTGTAGATACAAAGTTGAGAAAAAAGAAGGGATATGAAGAATCTCCTTCTACAAAAGAAAAGACCTCCAAGGAAGGAGGGGATGTGTACTTGTCTTCTTCAATCATACATGTAGAACATGAGGCATGGTTGGTTGATTCAGGTGCATCCTTTCATATGACTCCCCAAAGGGAGTGGTTCTGTGAATATGAAAGGTATGATGGGGGTAATGTTTTCCTAGGTGATGATTCGACAATTATAATCATAGGAAGAGGAAAATTCAAGTTGAGGCTCATATATGGAAGGATTAGAACATTTCTTGGTGTTTTTCACATCCCAGGTTTGGCCATAAATTTGATTTCTATAAGAAAAATGGATGATGTAGGGGTAAAAACAATATTTGAAAAGGAAACCTGCAGGATGGTTCGAGGAACAATGGTGTTGTTGAAGGGAGTTCAGTTTGGAATTTTGTATAAGTTGCAAGGAAGCTCTATTAGTGATGGGTGTAATAGTTCCATTTTTCCCGATATTGAGTTGAATAATAAAGAACTCCTATAGTCTCTGGAGAAAAGGTTATGTTGTGGCATCAAATATTAGGGCATATCGGAGAGAAGGAGCTTCAACTACTACATGGTAAAGGTATGCTTGAGGGTATGTCTAGCTTCTCTCTGGATTTTGATTTCTATGAACATTGTGTATATGGGAAGTAGAATCGGGTAAGATTCCCCTCTGGTGAAACTAGGGTAGAAGGAATTTTACATCTAGTTCACAATGATGTTTTTTGACATGTGTCAATCCCATAATTGGGAAAATCTATGTACTATGTCTCATTTATAGATGAATTCTCGAGGAATACTTGGATATATTTACTTAGGAAGAAATACGAAGTATTTGATAGTTTTAAAGAGTTCAAGGCTCTTGTTGAGAATCAAACAGGGAAAATAATTAAGGTGTTGAGGACAAATAATGGTGGAGAGTTCTGCGAGAATGAATTTGAGGAATTCTGTAATAAGTGCGGTATAGAAAGGAAGAAGACTAGTCCATATACACCTCAACAGAATGGAGTTGCAAAAAGGATGAACAAGATGTTGATGGAAAAAGAAAGGTGCATACTCAGTGGTGTCAGGTGAGGGAAATAATTATGGGCAGAGGTAGTGGGTATTGCATGTTACCTGGTCAACATATCACCCTCATCGGTGTTGTATGACAATACTTCACAAGAGCTATGGACTGGTAAGAAACCTTATCTCACACATCTCGAGGTATTTGGATGTGATACATATGTTCATGTTCCAAAGGATAAGAAGGTTGAAAAGTGTATCTTTATTGGATATAAAGATGGTCTCAATGGTTATAATCTTTGGAACCCAGAAACTAAGAAGGTAGTGTATAGTCAAGATGTGGTATTTAGAGAAATGAAGGATGTTTTAAACAATAATTCCTACCAAGTAAGGAAGAACCATAGAAAATAGATTTTGATTTAAAGGATGATGAATCAAACTCTACAGAAGAAAATGAATCAGAAGAAGAAGATCCTCATACTCTAGTATTGAGGATATCGGTTCAAGAAAGAAGGCTACTAGAAAGGTATACTCCATCCAATTTCCATTCAAATTTTTCTTTGTCTATTGGTGATGATGATCCTAGAATTGTTAGGGAAGTAGTGGATTCAGAGGATGGGAATCTCTGGAAAAAGGCCATGGACAAGGAAATGGCATCCTTGGATAAGAATGAGGCTTCAGTCTAGTGGAGTTGCCGACTGGAATAAATCCCATTGGAAACAAATGGGTATTTAAAAAGAAGTTGAAAAAAGAAGGAAAAGTGGAGAAATACAAAGGTCGGTTAGTAGCAAAGGGTTATTCCTAGGTTGAGGGAACTGATTTTGGTGAGATTTTTTCTCTTGTTTCCAAGTTAACCTGTATAAGATTTATGTTATCTGTTGTTGTTGTTGTTGCATTTTATTTTGAAGTAGAACATATGGATGTGAAGACATCATTCCTACATGGGGATATGGAAGAAGAAATCTATATGAAGCAACAAGAAGGATTTGTTGTGAAGGGAAAGAAGGAGGTGGTATGCAAGATAAAAAAGTCCCCGTATGGTTTAAAAAAATCACCAAGGATGTGGTATCAAAATTTTGATACTATATGTTGGGACTTAGTTTCAAAAGAAGAAAAGAGGATCATTGTGTGTATTTTAAATTAATTGGTGATCATTGGATTTATTTGGTATTGTATGTGGATGACATGTTGTTGATAGAAAACAACAAGAAGATTATCCAGGATGTGAAAACTCAGTTTTCCTCTAAATTTGACATGAAGGATCTCGGTGCTTCAAATTTCATTTTGGGCATGGAAATTAAAAGAGATCAGAAAAAGAGGAAACTATGGTTAAATCAGAGAAAAAATGTCAAGACAATATTGCAGAGGTTTAATATGCAGGAATGTAAACTGGTCAAGGTTCCTATTCATGTTGGTGTAAATTTATCTGTGGATCAGTGTCCCAAGACACAGGAAGAGGAGGAGGACATGTCTTATGTTCCATATGAGAGTGCAGTTGGTAGTTTGATATATGAAATGGTTTGTACTAGATCAAACATTGCACATGCAGTGGGAGTTTTGAGCATGTATAAGTCAAAACCAGGGAAGGAGCGTTGGATAATAGTAAAAAGGGTTTTCAGGTATTTGCGTGGAACTGTTTGCTATGAATTGTGCTACTAAGGAAGAATGGGACTGGACAGAGTGTTCAATATACATAGATTTGTGGATGCAGATTGGGCTGGAGATCTGGATCGTAGGAGATCTACAAGTGTGTATGTGTTTAACCTGTTTGGAGGAGAAATAAGTTGGATGAGAAAAAGACGGAATGTAGTGGCACTTTCAACTACATAAGATGAATACATGGTATCCACTCATGAAAGTAAGGAAGCAGTATCGTTACAAAGGTTGTGTTTAGGTATTGGGTTGGTACGACAAGATGTAAGGATAGATTGTGATAGTCAGAGTGCAATTTTTTTGGTGAAGAACTCGGCTTATCATTCAAAGACAAATCATATTGATATTCAATATCACTTTGTGAGAGACATGGTTGAAGAAAATAAAGTTTTTTTGATGAAGGTGGACACTTTGAAGAATGTTGCAGAGTCATAAAAAAATCTGTGAGCACTGAGAAGTTCTCTTGGTGTAGAGGATCCATGGGCATTGTTGTTGTGGATTGTTGACTATGTAACCTTGTAACCCTCTGTATGAAAATCAAACAACAAGTGGGAGAATTTTGGGTATGTGTTATATTCTTTGCATGATTAGTAGTGTCCAATTTTTTCCTCGGGAAACGTGTCACATTTTTTCCTCGAGAAACATGTTGCCTTGATTTTCATGTCCATTGTTGGGTGGTTTTTCGGCACATGGTTTTTTGTTGATGGTTTTCTATTTCTGGTTAATAAATTAGGGTTGTTGACTAATACAGGTCATTGGGTTAGGGTTTTGAATGTTGTTGGCTCCTATATGTATATTTTATTGTAAACAATGTATCACTATGAATGAATATAAAATATGTTGGTTTTCCCGGTTTGGGCTTCTAGGGGAAAAATATTTGTGTATGTTTGTATTTTCCATTGTATGTTTTTTGTTCTTTTACTAAAACTTTGTTTGCATTAAATATTGTACACGGTTAAAATCTACAACAGAGACGTTGTCGATTCCCTAACTTCCTTTGACACTTGGAATTTTGCTAGAAAGTGAAAACTTTCTCCAACCGCTTGATGCTTCCACGTGGCATTCTTCCCCTACCAAATAATGCATTTGGCACAACAATACACTTAAAAATCCCATAAACCCAAGATTTTCAATACATTGGCATGATAACTTGGGATTTCCTTGTTTTTTATAACACTACTAATTGGCACCTTCATGGAATTTGGACACATTCAATATTTTCGATTGACTATTGGCAATGCATTGGCACTTGATATCCAACTCCACCAGGTCATAGGCATTTATCAGTGACACCTAGGTTCTTGAGCTCCCAACACCTGGTTTAATATTTTAACCCTTGGATGATTTTTGCATTATTCTTTTGATGATAACCTTGCTTCTTGGACAACACTTCATGTCAACGAGTGGATTCATCCTCTAACGACTGATGTGAATATGTGATCAACCAATAATCATTGTGCCTTTAGAATTGAATTTCATCTGCAGAATAAACTCATCATTGGGGAGTGTGAATTGGTGCTTGAATTGTTGTTTTGTTATTGTGTTGGCCGATAAATTGTAGACTTGGATGCTTAGTTTGGAAACCAGGAGATTGGGCCTTCGGGCCCAATAATTTTTTATTTTGATAAAATCGCTAGAACCCTGCCATAGTTTTGAAACTGGCATTGATGAAGTTGGTGCTGCAAAATATCCTAATTCACCGACACTACAAAATGACCAAATTTTCTACTGCAATATTTTGTGCTAACATAGGCTCCATGCGGGATGGCGTTCTCCCTGCGAGCTGCCAAGAACTCACAACTCCATTTCCTTAATCTATTGATCTCTACATATTGTATTCTTGAAAGCACCTATGCTCCTTATTGAAAAATGAAAACACTATCATAATTTGCAAATCGAACTCATAATACCTCAATAATGACTTTATTTACCGGTCCTAGTTGAAGATTGGATTGCCTCTGTATATTTTCTCCTTCATGATTGCTGCCAATCTTAATTATCTGCAAAACTAAAGCATATTGGAGGTTGATTTTAGTGTTTTCAAATGTAGCTTCTACCAGATTAAGAACCTTCCCACATTGATCAGAGTAATGAAAAATTTAAGCAAGAAGCATTTCATGGATCTTCTCATCTGCTTCAACTTTAATTTCTTGAAAAAACATGTCATTTCCAAAACCATGGGAAACATGTTGAAAATATTGAGGAATAATTTATTCAACAATTTCTTGATTTTAAACACTTTGATTGGCATATCTTCTATATAACCTATCAAATTCCATACAACATCCTTCATATAGGATATCGTCACAATAACCTTGTTTGCAATAATTATTGAATGCAATATGAAAATATTTCAATGACTGAATGCTAGCATTGGGAAGGGATTGACACCATTCATGATCATGTTCTTCTAAAGAAAAAATGAACATCTTGATTAAGACATCCTCATGGACAAAATCATGTTCAATCATGCATTTATGAAAATTTAATAAGTTCTCATCGGAATGATCATACTTTCTTCCTCTGAATCTGGGAATATAGTCATCCCATTCAGCTATAGTAGGCACTGGATGTGGAAAACCAACTATGTTTGAGAAATCACAAAATGCATACCTATGAGCAAGTATCTTGTCCATTTCAAACTAGTGAAGTCGTCAATAGATTCATTTGTGAAGAAGTTGGAGTCGCCAAGTAGAATATTGTAGTCAAACTAGTGTCTTGTTTATGTCTACCATCAAGATCTGGATCTATTCTATGTCGTTCTCCCAGGGAAGATTACTTCGTTCTTCGCTACCTAACAATGGCGCAAAAAATGTTATCACTCTACAATTTCCTTCGATGCAAAAGGAAAACCATAAAGGTAACCATTTCAAACCAGAATCTAGGTTGTGTTATAACCTATACAACCAGAGAGGGTTCTCTCAATGGTAAAATATTGATAAAGTCAAAATACTCAACTATAAGCACACATAGGTCAGATTCTGCAATAGGACATGTTTTTTTTTTTTTTTGAAGGGGTTGGTGGGACAAGAAAGAGAAGGAAAACATTGGGAAATGGAGTCAAATCCTTAACTTAAAAAAAAATATGAGTCAATAATTGGTGGTGTACTCTTAGAATGCAAAAGGAAAGTAAGTATTGTTCTTCAACAAATGAACAATATTTTGGATAGAAGAAGAAAAGAGAAAAGGACAACCCGTTACACTTAAGAGCACCTAACAAAGGGTGAGTTCTTAATGTAAATTTAGAAGAAAAACCAAAAGGCGATAGATCACCATGGGCAGAGCACCAAATACAGATGAATTATGAACTTGAAATCTTTAACACATAAACAAGTATTTACTATATAAATGGAGCATCAAAAGTAGACGAATTCCAAAAATTTATGCTCAACTAAATACTCGAAATAACAAATAATAATGAAAACAAGTATTAACAGGAAAAACACACCAAAAACAATACGATGATGAATCTTTGTCTCCAAAACCACAATACTCTGTATTAATTCAAAAAACAAATGCTTAGAGAAATCCATACACAGTACAATAGATTCACTAGCTGAAGGGCGAACCCCTTCATTATTTTTTTTATCAGTTTATATAGAAATCTTACCTACTAAGCTCAAAGATTCGAGCCTTCTAACTCCTTTCCAAAAATAGTAAACAGTTACAAAGGATAGAATTAGTTTAACGAATTTTCTGATTTCTAGGATTTAATATGGAACAACTGCCAATTGTCTCGAATCATTGAAGTTACTGGAGGATTTGTTGGATGGAAATAATTGCAAAGGACCTCAAAAATGCCACTTGGAGGTATGCTCAACCTTCCTAAACTTGAGGAACTGTTAATACTCGACCTTTATCTTGAATTAGGATTTTGTCATTTAACTACCTCTACTCTTCTTAGATGCTACCAATTCAAACTTTATATGCTCGATATGATTATCCCTTAATTTTCTACCATTGTTTTCAAATGATTATAAAACAACTCTGCATATTTACAGATTTGCCTTGCTTTGATCCCTTTTTGGATTTTTTGTAATTCTTTAATTTCTTACAAATAGAAACAAAATTAAGTGATGGCTACGATGTTGTGAAATTTTCATAACGACAGGGACTCTTTCGATGCCCTGATTTCCTTTGACACTTGGAATTTTTCTAGAAAGTGAACACTTTCTCCAATTGCTTGATTCTTCCACGTGGTGTTCTTCCCCTGCTAAATAATGCATTTGGCACAACAATACACTAACAACGCCCATAAACCTGCGAATTTCAATACATTGGCACGATAACTTGGGATTTACTTGGTTTTTATAACACTCCTCATTGACACCTTTTATGGAAGCTAGACACCTTCAATATTTTCGATTGACTAATGGTAATGCACTGGCACTTGATATCCAAATCCACCAGGGCATAGGCCTTTATCAATGACACCTATGTTCTTGATCTCCAAACACTTGTTTTGATATTTTAACCCTTGGACTATTTGTGCATTCTTCTCTTGATGATAACCTTGTTTCTTGGACAACACTTCATGTCGACGGGTGGATTCCTCCTCAAACGGCTGATGTGAATACATGATCAACCAATAATCATTGTGCCTTTATAATTTGAATTCCATTTGCATGATAAACTCATCGTAGAGGAGTGTGAATTGGTGCTTGAATTTTTGGTGTGTTATTGTGTTCACCTATAGATTGTGGACTTGGTTGCTTAGTTCGGAAACCAGGATATTGGGCCTTCGGGCCCATTTTTTTTTTTTTTTTTTATAAAATCGCTAGTACCCTACAATAGTTTTGAAACTGGCATTGATGAAGTTAGTGGTGAGAAATATCCTAATTCACCAACGCTACGAAATATCCTAATTCACCAGCACTACAAAATTACCAAATAAATTACCAAATTTACCATTGCAAATTTCTGCGATAACATAATCAATGTAACAATTGACGAGAAATATGTAGGAAGGTCAAAGAGGGAAGAAAAGGTTTGGAAGAGTAGAATAACAAAGAAGAGCTAAAAGAAGAAGAAGTAGAAGAAGAAGTGGAAGAAGAAGAAGTATAAGAAAAAGTGGAAGAAGAAGAAGAACAACCAAAAGTAGGCCAAGAGGAAAATGAGCGACAGATACCTCCCAATAAACGTAATCAACGAATGCAGAAAATCCATCCACCATAGTAGATAATTGGGAATAAAGATGCGAGCATTAAAGCCCATGTTGGATTACTGAGAGGGGGGGTGAATCGGTAATAGCGTAATTATAATCATTTTTCTTCAAATGTTATATCAATGTAGAATTATTATCCAATAATGAGCAATAATAAATAAACAATCGCACACATACACAGTGCACCAGTGTTTTATATGGAAACCCAAATCGGGAGAAAACCATGAAATGATTTTTCTTATATGTCTTAAAGAATTACATTCATTGGAAGCACCAACTTCCTTTGTTTTCCAGCTACAACTGGAAGGAGGCTCCAACCCCCTAGTTTCTTAGGCTACAACCTGAAGGAAGATCCAACCCCCCAATTCTCTAGCTACAACAAGAAGGAGGCTACAACCCTCTATGTTCTCCAGCTACAATTGGAAGGTGGCTACAACCACATGTCCTTGCCCCATCCAACTGCCCTGAAGTAGAAGTAGAATGATGGAACCACTATCACTGCAAGATATACCACTGTAAACCTATACCAATAAATCTAAACCATGCATCAACCATGCATCAACCTGTACCTCAACCTGTAATCAACCTGTACCATCAACAAGTGCATCAACCATGAACCAACCTGTACCAAACAACCTGTAATCAACCTGTACCATAAAAAAGTGCATCCAACCATGTACCAAGTATGTATCAACCATGTGTCAACTACTCATAAACTATGAATCATCAATATGTACCAACATTATCAACTATACACCTCATGTATGTGCCAACTCATCAACTACTTGTCTCAACCATGTACTCAACATGTACCTCAACCAAAATCCCTCATCAATTTCATCATCAAAATCTGATTCGTAGCTCTGTAATAGACCTGGTGTATATGATTACATTCCTGCAAACCTTCCTTGACTTTAACAACAATAGACTAGCATTTTCATCAAAATTTTCTTTAGTCTCACATGCCTAGTTTTGGATTAGTCAACAACCCTAACTTGAAGTAATCATAACTTTGTACCTATAATGTATAAATATATGAAACTGATACACAATTTTCTTCATAGTGTTTTATGCAATTCCTCCAGGTTTCACTACTTGTAACCTCTCAGAAAAGGAGTTATAGAAAAAAATGGCATACCTTGTTGAATTCTGGCTTATTCTAGAGAGCAACCTTGTAGAGCATACCCTGCACATAATATTTGTTGAATTGATCTAAAACTGTTACACAGCATACTAAAGACTATACCCTAACCAACACATTTGGTTTCACTAAATTTGTATCTACTATGAAGAAGTTATGATGTTTTTACCCAAAACACTTGTTTTTGACTAGTTTCAGGACTAGCCACAAACCCTATTTTCCACAAAGTGTAACTCCAAAAATACAATGACCCACAAGATGAATTTTTTACCACAGATACTTGGATATTTTTTCTCAATTTCATAGAAATTTCACAGTCTGAATCATTATAGAAAAAATGTTATAGTGAAAATGGTGAGATAACCTGTAAATAACATACCTTAGAAAGCACCATCAAAAATTTTTATCCTTCCTTGCATTTTGGTCTTCTTTTCTTCACCTTCCCTCATAATTTTGGCTTATATATACTTGGTTACCTCAGAAACCTATAGATATTCAATATTATCAAGTGTGATTAAAATGAGAGAGCCTAGCCTCTTATTTATACTCTCCAAGTAGCTTCCTTAAAAACATCTTCTAGGTCACTTTGCCCACTTTCCTTATTTTAGGGTTAACCCACTTCTAATTTATCCATTAAATTTATTATCTAAATAATTTATTTTGTATTCACTTTGAATTATAGTACACTCATCACTTCACTTTATTATTTACCTTTTAAAATCCCTTAAACCACTTTGACTACTTTGACCTTTTGGGGCTTCTAGATGACATGTGAGGGTCCTCCAACTTTGTAAGGCCATAACTCTCAAACCGTGAGGAGTTATGTGACGTTCCAAATACCACCAGAAATGGAATGACATGTACTATCCATATATAATAGTATTATCTAAAAATATATCATAACTCATACCATTACCCATCAAACAAACTTGGGTCCATTACCCAAACCTGGGGTCTCCAACTTCTCATGGCCATAACTCTCTAACCGTGAGGAGTTATGTGGCGTTCTACATACCACTGGAAAAGACATGACAAGAACTATACATCTATGATATTTTCCTTGAAATTTAATGTCCTTAATCTCATTATTCAACAATTAAGCATGGGTTCTCTTACTCCGCAAAGCGTCTTCCCGTGAGGGATTTCACCATAAGGGGACCACTTTAGAGTTCATCCATATTTACTTCTTATCAACCATGAAAAAAAAATAATGAGTCATATTTACATCAAACAATATTGGGTCCATTACCCAAACCTTCATGTTACAGGGCTTTCTTGAAGGGTTGACATCAATGACAACCAACCTTAATCAATAGCCCGAAGAAAAACATGTTCACTAGAATAACAACACCTAGGACTGTTATTCACAGTCAAACAAAGAAATTTCAAAGAAGTTAGCAAAGATGAATGTTGGATCAAGGCTATGGATGAAGAATTGGATCAAATAGAAAAAAATGATACATGGGAATTGGTTCCAAGGCCAAAGAACAAGAATGTGATCAGTACAAAGTGGGTATTTAAAAACAAATTGAACGAAGATGGACAGGTAACCAAAAATAAAACAAGATTAGTATGCAAAGGATATACTCAGGTTGAAGGTGTAGATTTTGAAGAAACCTTTACCCTAGTTGATGTTGATTATTTGGGTTGGTTGTCGTTGATGTCAACCCTTGAATAAAGTATGGTAGAAACGTTCGGTAGCAAAAAGGTTTGGGTAATGGACCCAAGTTTTTTTTATGGATAATGGTATGCGTTTTGATATATTTGCAGGTAAGACTATTCCATGTGGATATTACATGTCATTCCATTTCCAGTGGTATGTGGAATGTCACATAACTCTTCACAGTTAGAGAGTTATGGCCATGTGAAGTTGGAGAACCCTCACGAGTCATCTAGAAGCCCCAAAAGGTCAAAGTAGTGAAAGTGGTTTAAGAGATTTTAGAAGGTAAATAATAAAGTGAAGTGATGAGTGTATTATAAGTAAAAGTGAATACAAAAAAAATTATTTAAATAATAAAGTTAATGGAGAAATTACTAAGTAGACAATTGGTTAGAAGTGGGTTAACCCTAAAATAAGGAAAGTGGGTTAAGATGGTTAAAAGGTAACCCCTTGAGGAAGCTACATGAAAGTATAAATAAGAGGAAATGATCTCTCATTTTAATCACACTTGAGGATATTGAATATCTGGAGGTGATTGAGGTAACCAAAGGATATCTAAGACGAATTTCAGAGGGAAGGTGAAGTAAAAATGGCCAAAATTCAAGGGAGGATAAATTCTTTTGACGATGTTTTCTAAGGTATGTTATTTACAGGTCATATCACCATTTTAGCAATAACTGTTTTTTCTAGAATGATTCAGACCGTCAAATTGGGAGGCCATTGAGGAAACATATCCAAGTATCCATGATACAAATTTCAGCTTGTGGGTCGTTGTATATTTGGACCTACACACCGTGCAAAATAGGGTTTGTGGCTAGTCCTGAAACTGGTCTAAAATAGGTGTTTCGGGTAAAAACGTTGTAACTTCTTCATAACAGATCCAAATTTAGTAAGACAAAATGTATTGGTTAGAGTATATTATGTAGTATGTTTTGTACAATTTTCAGATCCATACAACAAATATTATGTATGGGGCATGCTCTACAAGTTCGCTCTCTAGAATAATCCCAAATACAACAAGGTATGTCATTTTTTGCTATAATTTCTTTTCTGAGAGGTTTCAAGTAGTGAAATATGGAGGAATTGCATAAAGACACTGAAGAACATTGTGTACCATTTTTAGATCTTTATTCATTACAGGTACATAGTTATGATTATTGTAAGTTAGGGTTCTTGACTAATCCAAAATTATTCACGTGAGACTAAAGTAAAGTTTGATGAAAATGATAGTCTCCTCTTGTTAAATTTAAGGAAGGTTTGCAGGTATGTGATAATATACATAAGGTATATTACAAAGTTACAAATCAGATTTGGATGATGAAATTGATGAGGGCTTTTGGTTGAGGTACATGTTGGGTACATGGTTGAGACAAATAGTTGACGGGTTGGCACATACATGAGGTGTATAGTTGATGATGTTGGTACATATTGATGAGTCATAGTTTATGTGTATTTGATGCATGATTGGTACATATTTGGTGCATGGTTGATGCACTCGTTGATGGTACAGGTTGAGGTATATTTTGGTGCATGTTTGATGCACTTGTTTATGGTACATGTTGATTAAAGGTTGTTTGGTATAGGTTGATGCATGGTTGATGCACTTGTTTATGGTACAGGTTGATTACAAGTTAATTGGTACAGGTTGTTACACTGGTATATCTCACAGTGATAGTGTGGCAATGGTTCCATCATTATACTTGTACATCAAGGATATTGGATGGGGCAAGAATAGTTGGTTGTAGCCGAAGAATATAGGGGGTTGTGGCTTCCTTCTGGTTGTAGCCAGATAATTGGGGAGTTGGAGCTTCCCTCAAGTTGTAGCCTAAGAAACTAGGGGGTTGGAGCCTCTTTCCAGCTGCAGATGGAAAAAAAAGGAAGTTGGTGATTCCAATGAATGTAATTCTTCAAGACATATAAGAAAAAACATTATGTGTTTTTCTCTCGCTTTGGGTTTCCACGTAAAAACATTGGTGTATTGTGTATGTGTATGATTGCTCATTTGTTCATTGTTTATTTACTCTGAAATTATTGGATGATAATGCTACAATGATATAACACTTTCATTTTATGGTGAAAAAGGATTAAACTTCTCTATTACTGATTCATCCCCCCTCTTAGTAATCCAACAATTGGTATCAAAGTAGGTTCCTTCATAAATAAATTTAATCACTGAAAGGTAGATCATGGAGAGAATCAACATGTATACAAATGGAATACCACAGTTTGATCGACAAAAGTATGCATTTTGGAGCAGAAGGATGAAAACATATATATACAGGCACAAGGATTTGAAATTCGGTAATCAGTTGTAGATGGATACAAAGAACCAATAGTTCTTCTGACAAACGAAAGAGCAATAAAACTCGGTCAAAATAATTCCAAAGCCACAAATGCACTTTTGAATGTTCTTTGTGAATCAGTATTCACCAAAGTTATACATTGTAAATATATGAAAGAGATTTGGGACAAACTTCAAAATATGTATGAAGGAGATTCAAAAGTCAAAGCAACAAAGCTTCAAACTTATAGAGGTCAGTTCAAACAACTAAAGATGAAGAAGGATGAGAATATTGTAGTTTATTTATTACAAGTCAATGAAACAATAAATGAAATCATAGGATTGGGAGAATAAATCCAAGAATATTTAATTGTTCAAAAGGTATTAAGATCTCTTCCTATGAGATTTGACCCTAAGATATCATCACTAGAAGAAAGAGAATATCTAGACTCAATAAGCATGGACGAACTACATGGAATCTTTAAAACATATGAAATGAGAACTGAACAGGAAAATCCAGATATAAAATAAACAACTTTCAAAACATCCAAAAGGTCAAAGAAAAAAGGAAAGGAAAAGGAAAAATAACATAGAAGCAACAGTGACATCCCATAAGATGATGAAGAAGTGGCCAACTTCGTTAGAAGATTGAACAAGGGAACCAGTGGCAGATATAGAGGTAAGTTTCCTTTGATTTGTTTTAATTGTGATGGTATTGGTCATATTGCTAACAAATGTCCTCATAAGAAAAATAAGAGGAATGATGTAGATTACTCAAATAGAAAAAAAACATATAAAGGCAAAGGAACCACAAAGAAATTTTTCAAGAAAAGATTATGCACCAAAGAAGACATCTCATCATCAGATGAAGATGAAGTTAGTGACAATGAGACATAAAGTGTTATATTCATGGCAGTAGAAGACTCTGACAAAGAAGAGGCCAAAGAAAAATATGAAGAGGTAGAAGTTGACTACCGAGAAGAATTTTTGTATGCCATAGAAGTTATAAGAAGAGAAAAGAGGAAAAACAAGAAGCTACAAGAAGAACTAGAAAAGAAAGAAGACACTCGAAAACTAGAACAACTGATCACAAATTTGAAGGTTCAAATAGAAGAAGATAAAATAATTGAGAAGCACTCAAATAACAGAGAGAAAAAAGAGACATGATCATTGAAAAATTGGAAGCAGATATTGTTACATTGAGAAATGATCTTCAAGATAAAAAAAATGTACAACAACTCAAAAATTTTGGATGACATTATCAACAATCAAAAACCTCATCATGACAAGTCCAGACTTGGATACAATCAAACAGAAAATGGATCAAGCTCCAAAACAACAGAACAAGAAACATATCTAAAAATCTATGCAGAAACAATCAAAGGGGATAGGAATATCTACAGGGAAGATTACAGGGACACTCCTCCACCAAGAAGATTTATATTTTAGAATCAACAAACGACAGATAGGCCTCAGGAAGAAGAAGGATTCATAAGAGCAACTCCTTTCATAAGATCTTCAACTCCCAGGAATCAAACTATCTTTGTTGGTTTATGTTATGCATGTAATAATTTTGGACATAAAGCTATGAATTGTAGAGCTAACAACAGTAACATAAACAACCTTGAAATTCATATACAAAAGGGTTATCCAAGAAGACCTAGTGAAACACAAAGAAGAAGTTACAACAGGTTTGAATCATTGAGTATTGAAGTGGAATTCTACAAGTGTAACAACTTTGGACACATAGCCAAATATTGCAGAATGACAGTTCCTCCTAGAGAACCACAATAAAAGAACAACAACCACAGACAAGAAACTCATAAGAGAACATGGATAAGAAATCATAATCAATATAGCAATGAAGAATGCACACTCACTCTACAAGCTAAGCAGAAGAAACATGGTTGGTATGTTGACAGTGGTTGTTCAAAACACATGATAGGTGATAAATACATGTTTCTTACATTAAGAAAGGAAAGATATGAATCAATCTCCTTCAAAAATTATGATTCAGCTAAAATCATTGGAAAAGGCATAGTTAGAATTGGAAACAAGAATACCAAGGCAGAAAATGTTCTATTAGTAGAAGATATGAAAAATAATCTTGTAAGTGTGAGTCAAACGTGTGACCAAGGTCATAAACTTACTTTCGATTCAAAAAAGTGTGAGATAAGAAAAGAAGGTTCGTGAAAAATGATTGCAACAACTGCAAGAACTTCAAGCAACATATATGTACTAAGTGAAATTGGAAATGAAAATTGTTGTCTAGGAAATGAAGATGAAAGTTGGCTATGGAACAAAATAATGGGTCACATACACTTTGATAAAATTGTCAAATTTAGCAAAAAGGAAGCAATTAGAGAAATGCCCCAGATTACGAAACCAACCAACACTTTATGCAAGCAATGCCAACAAGGAAAGCAAACAAAGACTAGGTTTAAATCAAAATAATATTCAACAACAAGACCACTACAAATTGTGCATACTGATCTAGTTGGATCAACTACAACGAAGGGTTTAAAAGGTGATAAACACTTTATGTTATTAGTTGATGATTATACAAGAATGATTGCAGTTTTTTTTCTCAGGAATAAGTTAGAATCTTTTGAAAACTTCAAGGTCTACAAGGAATTGGTTGAAAATGAAATGGATTCAAAAATAAAATGTTTGAGATCTGATAATGGAAGAGAGTTCAATTCAAAGGAATTTATGGACTATTGCAGCAAGCATGGAATAAAAAGGAAATTCTTCATTGATAGGATACCTCAAAAGAATGGAGTTGTTGAAAGAAAGAACAGGACATTACAAGAAATGGCTCAAACCATGTTAATAGATTCCAAATTGACAGATATATTTTGGACACATGTAGTGCATACAAAGGTTCACATTCAAAACAGAGTAATAATCATAAACAACACTGACAAAACTCCCTACGAGCTATGGAAAGGAAGACCAACAAATGTGAGGCACTTCAGAGTATTTGGATGAAAATGCTACATCAAAAGAGAAGATGGAAGAATGAGAAAGTTTGACTCTTGTGTGGAAAAATGAGTACTTGTTGGTTACTCAAGTACAAGAAAAGCATACAAGTGTTATAGTCTAAGGTTGAAAAAAGTTGTGGAAATCATCAATGTAACAATTGATGAAACAAGTGGACGAGAATTAAAGGAAGAAGAAAATGAATCAATGGAACAACTTTATGAAGAAGAAGCAGAAGATGAATAATAAGTAGAAAGGGAAGATGAAGAGGATCATATAGAAGTAGAAGAGAAAGTTCAACAAGTGCCTCCAAAGACACCTAGAAAACGAGTACAAAAGAATCATCCTTTAGATAAGATTATCGGAAGAAAAAATGCAGGAGTTGATACTAGAAGAATAATCCATTCACTAGAACAAACACACCTAGAAATTTCATCTACTATTGAACCAAACAGTTTTGAAGAGGCTAGCAAGGATGAATTTTGGAATAAAGCCATGGATGAAGAATTGGATCAAATAGAGAAGAATGACACTTTGGAATTGGTTCCAAGACCAAAGAATAATAATGCGATTGGAACAAAGTGGGTATTCAGAAATAAATTGAATGAATATGGATAGGCTACAAGGAACAAAGATAGATTGGTATGTAAAGGATACGCACAGGTTTAAGGAATTGAATTTGAAGAGACATTTGCTCTAGTTTCTAGAATGGAAACAATCTGATTGCTACTAGCTTATGCATGCTCCAAGAATATTAAAGTGTATCAGATGGATGTGAAATCTACTTTTATGAACAAGGAACTTGAAGAACAAGTATACATTGAACAACCAGAAGGATTTCAATTGTTATAAAACGCAAATTATGTGTGTAAATTGAAGAAGGCCTTGCATGGTCTAAAACAGGATCATAGAGCATGGTACTCTAGACTGGATAAATATCTACAATAGGCATGGTTCAGAAAAGGAAGTGCAGACAACAACCTCTACATCAAGCTAATTCAAGATAGTATTTTATTAATTGAAGTTTATGTTGATGATATTATTTTTGGAAGCAATGATGATAGGTAAGCTAGAAATTTTCAAAGGATATGCATAATGAATTTAAAATTTCATTACTCAGAGAACTATCATTCTTTCTGGTCTTTAGATACATCAATGAAACAAAGGAATTTTTATTTCTTAAACTAAGTATATCAGAGAAATGCTAAAGAAGTTCAGAATGGAATATTGAAAACCAGTTACCACTCCTATGAAAACCAGTTTCAAGTTGTGAAAAGATGATGACTCAATGTCTACAGACCAGAGGCAATATAGGTCAATGATTGGTATCTTACTATATGTGACAAAATCCAGACCAGATGTAATGCAGGTTGTTGGAGAGGTGGAACCATTTCAAGCAACACCAAAGTAATCACATGTATTAACAGTGAAGAGGATTTTCAAATATCTCAAAGGAACATAAGAGTTTGGATTATGGTATCCAAAAGGAAAGGATCTATCACTTATTGCCTACACAGATGCATATTGGATAGGTTGCATTAATGACCAATGAAGCACTAGTGGAGAATAGTTCTACTTGGGTGAGTGTTTAGTATCATGGTTAAGAATGAAAAAATCATCAATATCCTTATCTACAGTCAAGGAAGAGTATATTGTAGCAACAACATATTGTACACAGGTTCTATGGATGAAACAAACTATGACAGATATAGAGGTTGCATATGATGATCCCATTTCAATCTATTGTGATAATACAAGTGCCATCAGTATCTCAAAGAACTTGGTGATGCACTCCAAGACGAAGCACCTTCCAATAAATTATCACTTTATATGGGAACATGTTTCAGAGAAGAACATCATAGGTGAATATGTGGGAACAAAAGAACAAGTGGAAGACATCTTTACAAAATCGCTTCCAAAATAATCCTTTGAGTATCTTCGTCAAAGACTCAAAGTAATTTCTACTCCAAAATGAATGTTTTTGAATTCTTATCTTATATGTCTTATATCTACATGAGGAAGCACCATAAAGAGGAACGTTCAGGTTGGGAGATCAATTTTAGGAAGAGTTCAGTCAGGGATAGTATCCTCATGGACAATTCAGTTAGGGGGAGTAGCCCCATATGAAAATATACATTTTCCATTGTTGACAAAGGGGGAGAGATTTATCAGATGCAGGCTTAGAGAAAGAGCACAGAGTCATGGTTCCAGGGGGAGAAATGGTAACATGGGGAGCATGAGTGATATTACTTCAGTATTTCATCAAACTATTTCCATGAATGCCAAAGGGAGAGATTGTTGATTATTTGGGTTGGTTGTCATTGATGTCAACCCTTGAAGAAAGTCCGGTAGCAAATTTTGGTAGTACAAAAAGTTTGGGTAATGGACCCAAGTTCGTTTGATGGATAATGGTATGAGTTTTGATATGTTTGCAGGTAAGACTATTCCAAATGGATAATACATCTCATTCCATTTCTGGTAGTATGTGTAATATCACATAACTCCTCACGGTTAGAGATTTATGGCCATGTGAAGTTGGAGAACCCTCATGAGTCATCTAGAAGCCCCAAAAGGTCAAAGTAGTCAAAGTGGTTTAAGAGATTTTAGAAGGTAAATAATAAAGTGAAGTGATGAGTGTACTATAAGTCAAAGTGAATACAAAAGAAACTATTTAAATAATAAAGTTAATGGATAAATTACTAAGTGGACAAGTGGTTAGAAGTGGGTTAACCCTAAAATAAGGAAAGTGGGTTAAGATGGTTAAAAGGTAACCCCTTGAGGAAGCTACATGAACGTATAAATAAGAGGCAAGGCTCTCTCATTTTAATCACACTCGAGAATATTGAATATCTACAAGTGAATGGGGTAACCAAAGGATATCGAAGTCAAATTTCAGAGGGAAGGTGAAGTAAAGAAGGCCAAAATTCAAAGGAGGATAAATTCTTTTGATGATGCTTTCTAAGGTATGTTATTTACAAATCACCTCACCATTTTCACAATAATTTTTTTTATAAAATGATTCAGAACGTGAAATTGGGAGGCAATTTAGGAAACATATCCAAGTAGTTGTGATACAAATTTCATCTTGTGGGTCGTTGTATTTTTGGAGCTACATGCTGTGGAAAATAGGGTTTGTAGCTAGTCCTGAAACTAGTCTAAAAAAGGTGTCTCGGGTAAAAAAAGTCATAAATTATTCATAAAAGATGAAAATCTAGTAAGACCAAATGTATTGGTTAGAGTATAGTCTGTAGTATTCTTTGTACTATTTTCATATCCATACAACAAATATTCTGTGCGGGGCATGCTCTACACGTTTGCTCTCTAGAATAAGACAAAATTCAACAAGGTATGTCATTTTCTCTATAACTTCTTTTTTGAGAGGTTCCAAGTAGTGAAGTCTGGAGGAATTGCATAAAAGTCACTGACGATCATTGTGTACCATTTTTAGATCTTTTTTCATTACAGGTACATAGTTATGATTATTGCAAGTTAGGGTTTTTGACTAATCCAAAATTAGTCATGTGAGACTAAAGTAAAGTTTGATGAAAATGCTAGTCTCTTGTTGTTAAAGTTAAGGAAGGTTTATAGGTATGTGATCATATATACCAGGTCTATTACAAAGTTACAAATCAGATTTGGATGATGAAATTGATGAGGGATTTTGGTTGAGGTACATGTTGGGTACATGGTTGAGACAAGTAGTTGATGAGTTGGCACATACATGAGTTGTATAGTTGATGATGTTGGTACATCTCAATGAGTCATATTTTATGTGCATTTGATGCATGATTGGTACATATTTAGTGCATGGTTGATGCACTCATTGATGGTAGAGTTTGAGGTACAGGTTGGTGCATGGTTGATGAACTTGTTTATGGTACATGTTGATTACATGTTGTTTGGTACAGGTTGATGCACTTGTTTATGGTACATGTTGATTACAGGTTGATTGGTACAATTTGTTATAGTGGTATATATCACAGTGATAGTGTGACAATGGTTCCATCATTCTACTTCTACATCATGGCAGTTGGACGAGGCAAGGGCAGGTGGTTGTAGCCAGAGAACATAGGGGGTTGTGGCCTCCTTCTAGTTGTAGCCAAAGAATTGGGGATTTGGAGCTTCCCTCAGGTTGTAGCCTGAGAGACTAGGGGGTTGGAGCCTCATTCTAGTTGTAGCTGGAAAACAAAGGAAGTTGGTGATTCCAATGAATGTAATTCTTCAATACATATAAGAAAAACAATTATGTGGTTTTCTCTCGCTTTGGGTTTCCACGTAAAAACACTGGTGTACTGTGTATGTGTATGATTGCTCATTTGTTCATTGTTAGTTACTCTGCAATTATTGGATGATAATGCTACATTGATATAACACTTGCATTTTATGGTGAAAAATGATTAAATTTCTCTATTATTGATTCCCCCCCCCGGCAGTAATCCAACAGTTTCCATATGGAAGCAATCAGATTGATCTTATCTTATGCATGTTATCGAATATTCAAGGTATATTAGATGGATTTTAAGTTGGCCTTTATCAATGGAGAATTAGAAGAAGAAGTCCACATCGAACAACCATAAGTATTTTTACTATCAAGAAAGAAAGATTGTGTATGCAAACTAAAGAAAGAACTGTATGGACTTAAGCAGGAACCTAGAGCATGGTATTCAATATTGGATAGGTATATTCAACAAAAAGGATTCAAGAAGGGAGATGCAGACAAAAATCTCTACATAAAAGTGGATTCAGAGAGTATATTGATAATTGAATTTTATGTAGATGACATTATCTTTAGAAGTAATGATGACAGGATGAGTCAAGAGTTTTCCAAAGACATGCAGAATGATTTCGAAATGTATCTACTTGGTGAGATGAATTTTTTTTTGGGATTAAATATATGTCAGCGTGATATTTATTTTCATCTCTCACACCAAGTATATCAGATAAATGCTAAAGATGTTTGGAATGGAAGACTATAAACCAATGAATAATCCTATGCAGACCAATTGTAAGTTAAGCAAGGATGAAAATTCTAAGGATGTAGAATAGAGACTCTGTAGATCAATTATTGGTAGCTTACTCTATGTGACATCGTCTAGACTAGATGTGATGCAGGAAGTTGGATAGGATGCGAGATTTCAAGCATCACTGAAAGAAACACATGTCATGGTAGTAAAGAGGATATTCATATATCTCAAAGGAACATAATATTTTGGGTTATGGTATACAAAAGGGAATGATCTATCTTTGATAGCTTACACAGATGTAGATTGGGTAGGTTTTATTCACGATAGAATAAGTACAAGTTGAGTAGCTTTCTACTTAGGTGATTGTCGGGTATCATGGTTGAGCAAGAAACAATCATCAATATATTTTTCCACATTAGAAGAAAAGTATATTTCAGAGACATCATGTTGCAATCAAGTTCTCTAGATGAAACAAACCTTGTAGGATATACAAGTGAAGTATGATGAGCCCATTTCAATACTATGAGAAAATAACAGTGCTATAAGTATCTCTAAGAATTCAGTGATGCATTCCAAAAAGAAGCATATTCTGATCAAGTTTCACTTTCTACAGGAACAAGTTACAAAAAATAACATCAAGCTATAGTAAATTGGGACAAAAGAACAAATTGCAGATATCTTCACCAAACCCCTCCCAAGGGAGATTTTTGAATATCTTCGATAGAAACTTGGAGTAGTTTTGGTCCCTCAGTGATCCACACAACATCAGACATAGTCAAACAGGGGGAGAGATGCAAGAGACTTAAATATTTTGAATGGTTTTCATATACATCAGAGTATTACACAAGGAATCACTATTAAGAGAAAGCAAAGGCTTGCAAATAGGGGGAGAGAGAGAATAAAGGAAAACTACTTTTTTCCATTAAGGTCAAAGGGGGAGAGATAACAAAGGCATGGGAACAAAGAACATATGCATGAAGATAGGGGGATAAATGGTCACAATAAATGGTCATAGGGGGAGCATGAGTAGGATCATGAGTGTTACCATGCCATTAGTGTTTCCATGAATTCAAAAGGGGGAGATTGTTGAAATATTGGTTGTCATTGATGTCATCCCTTGAAGAAGACTGGTATCCCCAAAGGCATGGTTATGGAACCCATAGTTGATTGAGGAAAAATGTCATGAAGGATGGTGTAAATGAAGGTAAATCACTTATGGATGGATATTCCTCATCATGTCATTTCCGATGATAGGTGGTATGCCATGTGGTTCCTCATGGTTAAGGTGTTATGTCCTTGTGAATTCAGAAGCCCCGAAGAATGGTCAAGAAGCCCCCAGTTGGTTACAAGTCTTTAATGAAAGGGTAAAGTGGTTGTAACAAGAAATTATAGAATCCCCTACATTTAACGATATAGGTTACATAGAAAAAGTATATATACACCTCAATGAGTCATTCACAATCACATTTACTCACTTATTCTATTGAACATCTTCTAGTGAACTAGTGATCTATTTGGAAAGTTAGCGATGAAGAAATATGAGGTAGTGACAAGAGAGGAGTGCAAGGATTTTGGGGTTGCAGAGGAGAGTGAATTTCAATGAGGAAGCCCTAATTTGGTTGGCCCCTATAGGTTAGACCACTAGTGTCCCTCGAGGCACCATCACAGGTTTCCTAGGGCTCATCACGTGAGGCCCTGCATGACAAGATGTCTTAGTCTCGCGAGGCCCTGTGTGACATGATGTCTTAGTCTCGCGAGGCCCTACATGACAGGATGTCTTAGTCCCACAAGGACAATACATATATTGGGTTTATGCTAATACTAGGTCCCATAAGCCAAAATTGAGCTTATAGGTCAGTTTTTCTATGTATCGGGTCAGTTGCAGAGGTATTGGTATTTTTATGTGTTTGGTGTGATCGTTTTACTTGATCATGGTATCATACATTATTGAGGCATGGTTGGTTTGATGATTGAGGTACATCTTGGCTACATGGTTGATAGAGGTATACTCTTGTATCTAGTTATGACATAACTAGTATGGTTCATCTTTCAGTTGTGGATGTATGGTTGAGGTATACACTTGGTGTATGGTGGCATATACATGTGGCACATGCCTTGGTTCTTTGAGGATATTCATTGATGATATGATACAAGTTAATACATGATTGATATTATGGTATATGGTATTGGTTTTATATGTGATTTTTGTTCTAATACATTATTTATGATGTTATGGTATCTAAACTTGGCATATATTATGGTACATTGTTAGTATACAATTGATTGGATGGTATGTCACATGTTTTGGTATAACAGGATGATGGTATAGTAATAGTGATATGTCAAATACAGTGACAGGTTGACAGGTTATAGGTTTATGTGACAGAGACAGTCACAGTGGCAGTAATAGATATTGTGACAATGATGGTGACATTGATAGTGACAGTGATAGTGAAAGTGGTAGTGATATTCGGTCTACATTTATATTTTAGGATGGCAGGATGGGGAAAAGAAAAAGGGTTGTATCCTCCTTATGATTGGTGTCAGAGAACTCAAGAATTTGGAGCTTCCTTTAGGTTGGAGCCTAAGAACCAGGGGTTTGTATCCTCCTTCTAGTTGGAGCCTGAGAATTCAAGGAATTGTAGCTTCCTTCATGTTGGAGACTATAAATAGGGGGTCGTATTCTCCTTCCAGTTGCAGTTGGAGAATCAGGAAGTTGGTGCTTCCAATGAATGTAATCTTTGATATATAAGAAAGAATTATGTGGTTTTCTCCTATTTGGGTTTCCATGTAAATTATGGTGTACTGTGTATTTGATGTGATGCTTCTTATATTTATGTTCTCATGATACATTGATGATATAATGCTTATTGATACATTGATGATATGTTGTTGATTAAATTGAGGTTGATATACTGTGGTTAAAAGTAATAAAAGTTCTCATACTAATTCATCCCCCTCCCCCCCCCCCCTCTCAGTATTCCAACACAATATGGGGATATGATGTTACGTTACATGACAACAACAAAAAAATTAAAACAAATAATAAATAATTATGTATGTAACATGTACATGAAAACATCTAAAAAATTAAACCAATGTATATCCATCTTAAACCATAATCTATCATGTAGCAACCCTGCTACTAGCTCCGTAATTTTGTTTTGATACCACTAAATTAAAATACATGTAGCAATGCTAAAAATTCCCATGCATGTAACAAAATTTTTAATAAACATGAACACAACTAATTAAAGATACAAAAAACAACATATAAATACTCAATAACATAGATTTTATACACAACAATTTAAACCCATAACTAAAAATAACGAACACAGATAAAAAAATTATATTTTTAATCAAATGTGCATCCATCTACAAAGGATGAATGTTCCACCCAACCATAGCCTTGCTACTCCAAATCTCAACAACAAGTCACCCATGAGTTGGGGCTAGGAATCCAAAATAGGGGGTGTCTCTATTGTCCACTCATATCCCAATACAACCCACAACAAGTTATTTTTTCTACAACCATCCCAATCCAATAGCTTTCTTCCCCTTAACCCACACAACCCAAGTAATGGGATTCCCCTTATTTGCATGCAGTCCCTCAAGCCTTTCCATTTCCCTCTAGCTCTCGAGCATAGGTTGGCTAGGAAATATCTCTTTCTAGGGAATCCAAGGACTTATAAATTCAACAGGAAAATCTCATCAACAACTCATTTGATTTGTGGTAATATCTCACACAAAAATCTCTTCTACGGGCATAAAAACCCACTTATTCATGCAATTATAGCTCCCAAAAGCTACCCACAAACCCCACTATGGATATATTTAAGATTGAATGCTCAACAAACTCTTGTTGTCCCAAGAAATTATTGTAAAAACTTTCTACAATACCCATTTGAATTTCCTTTTACCCATGCATGTTGACTCTCACATTCCCCAATGTTGATTGTACTCAACCCCTTGCTCTCAACAACTATGGGAGGTAACTTTTCACACCAATCTTCTTACATGTATTCAATGATTGGGGATTTGATACACTCTAAAGGAAAACATAAGATTCATGTGAAATAATAATTTTAGAAAGTGGATTGGTATTAATACACATGGGTAATTCCCCATTGGACCCCTCAAACCTCCCTCTCTTGTGGAAAATTAGACCCTATGACTCCATATGTGTCCATCTACAACCAACATTACATTTTATTTTGTATTATATATACAATGTTTACATATTACATCACTTGGATCATGGCCATATATAGTATTTACATTATACATCGCTAAACCAAGGATTAAAAATGGGGATGTTACATTCACCTCCCCCTACAATATGTACTACCCTCGATGCACAACACCATATTGATATACATGTGCATAATTTTGCATCATAATACTTGATACTTTTGCAAGTTCAAAAATCCTGCAACAATTCCAACCAACAATCTCTTGTTTCCCTCAACCTAAACAACCCAAGGAAGTGTACCCATTTCTCTTCATTGTAGTCCCTCAAGTTGTACCACCTCCCTTCCAGATCTCCAACATAGGCCAGACAAGAAGTCTATGATATTTGTCTCCAAGAAATCCAACTACCAAAATGGAGCCTTGTACACTTATATACAAATGTACATTCAATTTTCTTCAAAATTTTCAAAACTTTGTGGGTAATAATCTCGCATGGTATCCTTGTGCTCCCACATAATATCTTCAAGACAATAGAAATTCAATTGTTCATGAGAAATTTCAATTCCTATTCCAATATGTGCATTGACTCCACCCGAAATTCCTTTTCATGCTCCACCTAGATCATAGTCCAATCAATTACGTGGTTAGGATCATAAAAATATTTATTCAATAAAGACACATGAAACACATTATGAATTCTCATGGATGAATGCAATGCAATCATGTATGCAGCTAGGCCTATCTTCTCTATAACTTCAAATGAGCCACAATATCTCGCTGCCAACTTTGGAAAACTACCCAATATTAGCAAGCTCCTCTCATCTTTTACTTTTAGAAACACATTCTCACCCACTTTTAATTCTTTTATGTCCCAATTTTATCCACATAACTCTTTTTCATGTCTTGTGCAACCCTTAAAAATTTCCTAATCATTACCATTTTCTCTTCCATCTATCTTAATAATTATGGTCCAATAATGACTCTATCTGTTGGGTTTTCCCAACTTACCTATGTGTTGTATTTCCTTCCATACAATGATTCAAATGGGTTCACTTTCAATGATGCATTATACCCATTATTGTAATCAAATTCAACAAAATGAAGACAATCCTCCCACCTTGAAGGCTTTTCCAATACATACATTCTCAATATATCTTCAATTATCCAATTAATCCTCTTTGTCTTCCCATATAACTCTAGGTGATATCATGTAATGAAATTCTAATTAGTCTCAAATCTCTTAAACAACCCATTCCAAAAGTTGGAAGTGAACTTGGGATCTCTATCTAATACTATTTCCTTAGGCACACCATGTAGCCTAGAAATTTCCTTCATATAAATCTCTACGATGTTGGTTTCCTTGTGATTCGTTTTCACTGGTATAAAATGTGCATCCTTTGTAAGCTTGTCCACCACTACCATGATGGAATCATCATGCCTTAATTGAAAACTTGGTGATAAAATCTATCTTAACTACCTCCCATTTCTATTTGGGAATGGGAAATGACTGTAACAATCCTTCCAGATACCCGTGTTCTGTCTTCACCTTTTGACATTGTTATAGAATCTTTTTCCACCTCACAACATAGATGCACATGTTGGTTTGATTGTTAAATACATATCCTACTTGAAAACCATAATTCCCCTTTGTTCCTCCTCAAAATTCTTAAAAAAAAACATTTTTCAAGACATACAATCCCTAATAGTTATGAAACACACATATGTATGCTAGTTTCTCTTCAGCAGAGAGTGTATGCATTTATTTGTCTCAAAAAATATAAAATTTCTAAGTTTTGGGCAACATTTATGGGTTCTATTGACTCAAATTATTATCACCTACTATGAAATCTCGCAAAGTATTGTGAAGCCTATTATAATTATTACTATATAGCTAATAGGTGGGGTCCACAAAGATTAAAGAAAAATGTTGGTTTTCTAAGATTTTCCTTTGCACGATATACTTCAATTTTTTATATCTTGAAGAAATGGTTTATGGTTATTCTTCTATAAAAATCTTTGAAGTTGAGAAGAGTCCACTTGCATTTATGATAGCATGAAAATAATGTTGATTTGCAGATTACAGGTATTTTCCGCATCATATCAAAGGTAGCACTCATAAAAGGGTCTTTGAAAAGTTTTGATCTATGCCATGAGCATATGCACAATAAATTATTAAAACATGCTACTTAAGGTCTAAGCATAACATGAAAAAATCATAAATCCATTGTTCTTAAACTCCATATGAATTATTTGATCATGACTATGTGCACGTATCAAAATTTATGTTATAATGGAGTTTTGGTTTATATATATATGGTTCTCAACTCATACACCATAGTATATATGGGTCACATTGGTTTTATATGGTTATACATGGTGCAAATTTTTTTGTTGTGATTGGAATATCATATGGGAAGAAACACAAGTGATACCTCACATAGAAAACACTCAACGCACAATATATGCATGAGTTATAGTTGATATATGATAATAGTTCATTTGGGTGATCATACTTCACATGTGGTATATGAATGTGTTGGTCTCGAGCTTAAGAGTTTTATAATGGTAAGTTTAATGTCTGTTTGATTTGACAAGGTATTAAGGCTGCATGTTATGAAGGTTTGGCATAATAGACAGATTTGATATGGTGTGAAGTTCACATGTTGTGAGGGTTATGTATGTTGGGTAGATTGTTGACTTGGCATACATCATAATGGTTTGTTTGGTTGGTGACGTGATTGAGTTATCCATGCATTAAAAGAGCCAGGACATGGGCATTTACTCCACATTCCTACGCACTACTACTTCCTTTCTGCCTTGGTTTTAGGTCATTTTCTCTGTTGATTGTGGAACAAAAAAATTGAGCTATGTTGGCTAAGACCTTCACTCCTGGTGGTTTCCGTAATTGATTCGCCCCTCACCTTTGGTTTAAAATTTTCATTGTAAAAGGTATGAGCTCGCAGTTTATTTTGAATCTAATGAAATACTTACTTGTCTTTATAATCTAGTTATTTTTTTCTCTGGTTAGCATTACTATGTGCATGAATGTCTTCTTCTCCCTTATCTGTCATTTCTTGAAGAAAAAGGTGGAAACAATAATTGTTTGCTCAGACTTGATATTGTCTTTTTCATTGAACACCATTCTTTCACTTTCCATTTTGATTTGTAAAAGGAAAATCTTTATTTTAGTAGCTTCTGGTTCACTTGCATACTCAAACTCGAGTTCTCTTTTCTCTTTCGAGGTTTCTATGGTCATTATGAGAATAACCTGTTTATTTTATAATATTATAGTCATGGTTTTTTGGTGTTGTTTGACTCATGTCTGATTATTTCTATGAAGGATAGCCATTTATTTGATATGGGTCGAACCTGAATGACAAATATTACACCTAGAGGTATCCATTGTTTCATTTTTCGGTCCATATAATAGTTTTCTCTATTGGAAGATGGGTACAGGATCGAACCCACTTAATATAAATTTATTGCATGCTTGTTGGTGTAAAATTGGAGACCGAGGTTCTCGAAGGTTACCAAAAAAGGTATTTCTATAGTCTAGTAGTGTTGGTTTATTCAACCTTCTACAAGGGAAGGAGGTCTCACCCAAATCTCAACCGAGACTTGTGTGTGATAAAGTGAGTCTGTGAGGATGCATCATCATTTCTAATGAAACACACTGCAGATTCATACTTGAATGTGAAAATATTGTGGCATTGGAATTCTAAACCAATATATGTATCAACTAACTATGTTGTAAATCCATACACAAGGAAACACTTGGAAATAAATATTGAATATCAAATACAATGTACAAGAGTAATTGCAAAAATGAGAAACTATGGAGTCACACACATCATAACCAAAAAAACGTTTTGGGGTGCAAAAGATATCTTGTATTATTAATGTCTCATAGTTGACAATCCCATGAGTACAAGGGTATGATCATAGCTTATATAGTGCATTACCTGTTCCCATATACAATGTTTCCCACAACCCATTACAACATATTATAGTACCAGACTCAATCAATAACAATGACGATAGCTTGGTGACATAGAAATAACAACAATGATTCTAGAAACAACAATATAACAATGCATACTATGGAAATATATCAAAACAAATCATCATCTCGACAACTAGGAAACCCTTTCCCATTACATATTTCCCAATTAATATTGTTTTCTTGGCCTCTTCTTGATTATGCTTCTTTTACTTTCCTGATTTCTCTTTTCCTACATTCTAAGATTATGGACCTTTCCGCTTAATCCTCTAGATGGTGTATCATCTATATTAAGTGTTGGCCTGCTAGTAGTTAACTTTCTGCTTATCTAAGTTTTTCTCCATTGGTTCTAATCTTCCACTATGTTGTTGTGCTTTCTTGCAAAACTTTGACCTTTCTGCAAAATTAGGTCCTCTTCAAAAATGAAGGTCCCAACAGGTCCTGACCACAATCTTTGACTCATATTGAGTCAACCCACTAAATCATTCCCCTGGATCTCTGCAAATAGAGGTCCCAACTCAGGCACCAGTGTGAAATCCTATGCATGAAACTGATCATAGTGCTCGACCCGGTCCTACCATTTCCTCGCTAAAATGGAGGCTCCCACAAAAAATTCCTGGGTAGTGTTTACATAAGGCTCCTCTAGTTTGGTAGCCAATAGAGAATTCCATTGTGTGCTAGTGATGGTGTCAATTTTCTGCATCAAAATGTATTCATCTTAGACTATAGGCCTGAAGTGTCAAAGTTATTTATTCATGACCCTATTAGCTTCATCCATGGCATCCAACTTGCCATCCTCTGCCCGTATTTCAAAAAACTTAGTTTCTTTATCAACATGGTCAACAATGGCATGAGATTCTACATGCATCCTGTTAAGTCTAGTGTGTACCTCTTTGACACGATTACTATGTTGGTCCAACAATACAACCCATTCTGTGGCCATATCAAAGAGCGAAAAACATTCCTCAGCTCGGGCATGAAGTGAGGATATGACAGTATTTCCTTCCACAACGGCTTGAGTAATTCGTTGCATCATTGCTTTAGTTTTTTCCTTTTATTTTAATTTGATGGTAGCTAGCTCTTGTTGCACGATATCAGTCTTGGGAGCCAGTTAGGACCATGTGCCAGCAATGAGATCCACTCTTTGTGGTGGTGCAACTGAATTGATATCTTCAAAAAACGCAGGTGCCCACTATCAAAAAGTAGTCCAAACTTAGAAAATTTTGTTTGAGATAGCCACAACTAAGGATTCAACATGCACACACAATTCATGCTCATATTGTACAATGGAAGAGGCGACACTTTCAAACTTGCCCAGCTGTTATGAATGCTATTGGAATTCATCATTAGAGTGATTAACATAAATTATCATGTGCTTTGGTTGATCATTCGAGGCTGGGATGAGTTGGACGATTTGTGGGGTATCCCAAGTGGAAAGATCCTCATTAGTAAAAGACAGATCCAATGGCATCCCAAAGGCAAGTGATTGACCTCTTGCAATAGAGAGTTTTGAGAATATAGGGGTTCCAACACCATACAGACTATGGGAGGGATCTCTGAGGATTGGGTGAGACGGTCTTGTACCTCCTGTGGAAGTGTCACAACCACAACTATTTTCTCCAAGTAAAGTTTCGGGATTGCTCGACACTATTGAGGATCCTGTATCATAGGTGCAATTTGATATTTGAAAAATATTTTGTTGTGCACAAAGTGTGTGCTATCCTGAATATCTAACTGATCCTGAGGATGATCCAGGTCCATCGGTACTTGCGTCTCGGGGCCCGTCTCTAGCATTGAATGAAGATCAACTTTTTTTTTTGAATCCAGAGGGACTTGCATCTGTGGAACCTGGGGGAAAGTAGATAGCGGGATGGTAGTAGTTGTAGTGGAAGTGGTTCCATGGGATTCGGGAAATACTATGTCAAAATGAGTGTGATAAGGTGATGATGGGGCCATGAATGGGACAACAGTGGTTGATCCATGCAGTTGGCTAATGATCTCCTTAAATACATGGGTAGGTTTTTGTGTTACTCGAGGGTCATATATAATAGTGATCACCGAGATGGATGAGGGAATAGGGGTAATGGTGTGGGTGGGGGTGGAATAAAAAACAAAGGAGTGGCCATGGTGATAACAAGATCAGTAAGAGACTTGGAGAGAGATTTTGTGCACTACTTTTTCATAGGAAAAATAAAGGTAAGGACTTCACATAATTTCTTACCGGAAATAGTGGCATCGTATGGAATAGAAGAAAATGGGATTTGAATTGTTTCCCCTGGTAACGCTTCCTCATCACCTTCATATTCCACTTCCTCTGAGTTGGGAGGAATCATGTCACTCTTTGCAGAACTAGTACCTACACTAGAGTTCTGAGAAGGCACTAATCTTTGGGAAATGGTGGGAATTATGTAGGAGACACCCATCTTCTTCTATTCTATAGTGACATTGGTCCATGAGGTGATTTACTTATCGAATGTGATCTCATCCAAGTAAAATGATAACAGTTTCATATGAAAGAGATTCAAAGCAGCCCCTATAGGTTGCACAAAATTATAGTCATGACTCATCCCAAACTAGATGTTGTGGGTATGTCTATTAAGAAGTTCTTGTGAAACTCTCAACCTCTATGTTGCATAAATGACTACGTAAAACTGACATTGTGAGTTGTCTCGTTGGTGGATGCAAGGAGAAAATGTTATGGCTTGAAAATATTTGAAATACAACCTTCAACATTGCGAGAGATATTGCGACCCTTCAACAACAACCACTTCCACATAGTGATTTCTATGAGTAAGTATCCATAGATGAAATACCCTACTCACTCATGTGCATCTACACAAGCCTAAAACATCTCAGTGAGAAGATATTTACACCAATTCATAGGTGCACCATTTTTTCTGAACTCTATGACTACGATGGCGTCAAGGGTGCATTCACCTTTCATGTACTTTCTCATCACCTTCCCAACAATTAGGTAGCATGCTATTTGGACCTACTCATCATTTATCGATGCAATGTGAAATCTGCAAACTCCATGATGAGTGTCGTATTTGTCATAAAGTCTAAGCTCACCCTTCTTCTAACCATGCTTCCTAGAGCGCTGGAATCCATATGTGACATCCTGACCTTTCATGGATAACCTGGTGAGCATATGAATGTCCTTTATGTGTATTGTATAAGCCCATTCTAACCATAAGGTCTTGTTGTGCACTCTGTTGATGAGGAATTTCATGCATCATCTAGATTCTTCAATAGTACCAAAAGTAGGTAGGTTGTGAAGACACATCAAAGTAGAATCTCACAATCGAGCATAGCCATGTTTCCATTTCCACTGAAACTCTTTGTGTCTAAATGTTGTGCAATCCATGAAATCATGGGTATCCATATGTGGAAACAAGGAAGAATTTGTAAAATCAAGTTTGACCAACTGAGTCTGCTCGACCTTCCCATGGAGATCACCTTAAACTACAACATGCAGATCAATAAACTCCTACAAAATAGTCATTTTGGGAAGGGCTCCCCAACAAACATTGCAGACCATTGTAAGATACCAACATTGGTAGACAAAATGAACTAGTGGACAAGGACGTAGGCTCAAAAAGTTCTTAGTGGGATCCAGGATTGAGGATACAAAGAAATTCGTTGAAAACAAGATACTGGTAAATGATCGACCAAAGGTAATCTTATAGGAAATGTTGGGAAATGGGGACAATATTATGATCCCTTAAGAGATACAACATGGTAGAAATTTGGCATTAACGTCAAATAGGACGAGTAGACAAAAAAAAATCTATGAAGAGATTTGGGAAGTCAAGAGAAAAATGGGAACATGGGACAAAGAGATCGGGGCGCACGAAAAATTGATGGCCCCACCAAATCCTACCTGGAATAGTATGAATCATTGGTCAGGATGTAAATAACTTTGATGAGTGATGATGGGACAACACAAAAAAGGGTATGAATGTTCTTTAACTAACATAGTGAAATTGACGAGCCATGACTTTCGAATGTAGAGAAGACTAAATATGAAAATATTTGATTGAGAACCCCTTGAACATAAAGGTGATATCTAGGTTGGACAACTTAAAAATGACATCTAGACTTTATGACAAGTGATAATTGGACACGTCATTGATTTATTGGCAGAAATAGGAAACAATAATTACAAAGAAAAAAAAACTATCTATGACATGCAATCCAAGGTATAGGAGCGATGTGCCAATGTAATTACCAAGCATAAACATAGTGCTTCAGGTGTGCATCATTCCCCTATCAAGGATGAAGAATACCTTCTAGTTGCACGAGCCTAACAACATCAGATTCATATATTTCCACAACAATAAAAGGTCCCATCCAATGCATCTTTAGCTTCCTTGGATGTGTCTGATATTTGTTGTCATATAACAGGACTAGGTCACCCTATGCAAATGAGTTAAGATTTATATGGAGGTCATGCTAAGACTTTTGCCAAGTTTTCTCCAAAAGATGATGAAAATCGGATAAGAATCTAGCCTCCTCAAGTTCCATTTTCTCTGGAATCCATGTCTAGATGGAGTCATCATCTATCATCTTAGTATCTTTCTCAATGAATAGACTTGGGGTGTGAAACTTAGATGGAACTATTGCTTCTCTTCCATATACCAATTGAAATGGGGTATACCTATGTAGTGACTTTGTGGTAGTATTGTAAGCCCATAACATAGTTGGAACTCTCTCATCCTAATCATCTTGATTTGTGAAACAAAAATTATTCATCCCCATCTCCAATATTTTATTAAATGATTCCACTGTGTCGTTATCTTGCAGATGGTAGGGACTGTTCTTATGATGTTGAATAAAAAAATATCTTGTAAGGGTCACAATAGTTTCACTGATAAAATGTGATCCTTGATCATTGGTCAAGCTCCGAGGACAACCAAATTGGGTAATGATATTATGAAAAGTAAACCATTCTACTGTGTCTATAGAACAATCCCGAATAGCTTCTACTTCATCCCATCAATTCAGGTAGTCAGTTGTGGTAATTATGTATCTTGGCTTTGAATTATTTGTAGGGGGGTTTATGGGACCGATGAAATTGTCAACCCAATTTTCAAAATCTTGCAATGCTTGGACAAGGTGTAAAGGTAACTCATCATGATGAAATGGATTCCCCACTCTTTGACATACATCGCAGGCCCAAGCATAGTCCTTAGCATGTTTAAACATTGTAGGCCACCATAATCCTACTTGTAATATCTTCCGGGAAATTTCCTTGCCGCCAACATGTCCTCCCGTAACTCCATTGTGAAATTCCTATAGAATATTAGGTCTTTCATGGTTGAGTACACAATGCCTCAAGATACTATCTAATCCTAATTTGTACAATTGGCCCGCAATTAGTTGATAGTCTACTACATGAACCACTAGGTTCCTTTTTTAAGTCATAGAATAACCCTCTGACATAGTACCAGGGGTTAAAAATAATGCAATGTCCGACAACTAATCAAGAATATCCTCAATACGGAAAATATCTACATTAGGGAGCTGATCATTTACAGATCCACCACTTTCACCTAACTTTAGTCTAGAAACATGATCTGGCCCCGCATTTAGTTTACCAGTCTTGATAATGAACTCAAAACAAAACTCTTGAAATAACAACAACTATCTGCAAATTCGACCTTGTAACATAGGTTTGTTAAACGGATACTTCAAAGCACAATGATTAGTAAAAAAATTAAAATGACCTCTTAAAAATAATGTCTAAACTTTTGTAAAACATAAACTAATTCAAAACCTTCCCTTTCAGTGGTAGTGTAGTTGCTCTCAGCCTCAAAAATATTTTTGCCGGCAAAGTAGACAAGATGATCTAGATTTCCTTCCCCTGATTGTGCCAGAATAGTACCTAACATGGTCACATAGGCATCAATTTTCACATGAAACTCAATTTTATAGTTAGGATAAGTTAAAATTGGTGTAGTACTCAAATTTTATTTTAGTAGGTGAATGATTTATCATAGTCTTGAGTCCAACAAAACTCTTCAAACTTATTTAGTAGTTGTTCCAAAGGTGTTTCTATACTTGTGTAACTCCTAATAAACTTTCAATAGTATCTAGTATGGCCCAAAGTAGTTTGCAATAGTTTGAAAGTGGTAGGAGGAGGCATGTTGAGAATTACTGCAACATTTATAGGATCGACTAGCACTCCTTCCTTACAAAATATATGTGCGAGCAAATTCCCAAAGGGTACACAAAAAAAACATTTTCTCAGATTAAGGGAAATTTGTAGCTATCTGTAGCAATCCAACATCAACCATAATATCCCAATATGCTCCTTGAGTACGTTGTACACAATCTAATCATCCAAGTATACCTCAAGAAACTTATGAATGAAGTCGCGGAAAGCTACAATAATTATCTGAGAGAAAATTGTTGGGGCATTCTTGAGCCCAAAAGCCATAACCTTATAGGAAAATGATCCCCACTTGGTAGTGAAGGTAGTATTTTTCTTGTCTTCTTTGGAAATTTTAACTTGGTGGTATCCAGAAAACCCATCTGTAAATAAATATGCTTCATTTCCCGCTACTTGATCCAGTACCTCATCACTAAAGGTGGTAGGAAAGGGGTCATGTACATAGGCAATGTTTAGGCTCATGTAATCCACATAGACACGTATATACTCTATAGATTTCTTGATTTGTATGATGATAGGATTGATCCATTGACCCTTATCAACAGGGGAAATCAACCCAACTGCTAGCATCCGATCAATCTCCTTCTTCACTTTATTTTTTACTCTAGGGTTCAAATGCTAGGGCCATTTTTAACTAGTTTGGAGTCAAGTTTTAGATCAATCTTCATCTCCCATAAATATTCCTTAATTCATTTTAGTTTTGAAAATATTGAAGGGAATATATCCTCATATTCCTGCAGCAGCGCTTGTATCTCTGTCATGGTCTGTTCATCCTAATAATCCTCTATATAAGCTATATATGGTGTTCCTCACTCCCTATGTTTAGTTTTTTCAACTTCAGGGGTTAGAATAATAACTATAAACATCATCTGAATTAGTTTCATGAAAATCTCTTATGCCTTTGGATTATTTAAATGTCAAATGCATAATATCCTCTAGGCCTTCAAGTTCTCTGGGGTCTTCATCTATTTTAATAGAATCAAAGGGTATTCAGCCAGGGGATGGGTAAAGGCTATGATGGAGTATGTATTTATGTTTAGGATAGACTATGGGAATATGTAGAGGTTTAAATTCATCCGTAAATAGCATTTGTTTAATATGTTGCAAAGATAAGGTGATTTCAAGAGACTTACCCAAGAATGAGAAGTCTCGATAGAACTGGTGTTGAAGTAATTCCCAAAAATAAGTTTGTCATGGATCCTCCTCCTAAATACAATGCACAAAATGCTACTTTGGATTAGAGGACCCATCATATGCCTCCAAATTTGAGGTCTGGATTTTTGGCTTCTAATCCTTATTCGGTCAAGTGACCTATGATGGGGAAATACCATGATATTGAATGGCATGCTTTACTTCATCCCCGGATAAAAAATTACCTTTATGAGTATCCCACCACCTAGACGAAGATGAATTTAAGGAAATATCAAGTGTGGGAATTTTTTTCTCTAGTGAAAACTTATCGTCCAAATGAATGAGAAAGATTCCTAAATTTGAAGTTCCATCGTAAACAGGTTGTTCTTGAATCGTTGATCCCATCCACCTGGAAGCTTTGATAGTCATGCAATTCCATGAGAATTTATCATATCTTCCATGTTACCAGTTTTCAAATGCAATATCAGAATATTCACTTGTAGAATGAATACTCCTCAAACTTACTGATCCATCCACAGTAGGGTTAATGTAATATGCCTGATTCCCTATACTGAGAGTGTAGAGTTGATCCAAGACATCTTGTTCCATTTTCTCTGATCCGAAAATGATATTTTAAAGACTTGGTTAAGTATTTTGCATGAGTTGATTTACCATTTAGAAATTTAAGAGAAGAAGAAGATTTAATGAAATAATATTGCATCCATCATAAAAAATGCAAAACAAAAAACGAACATCAAGAACATAAAATCATAATGCCAAAGATTGTTAATGGATTTCGACATAGTTTCCTACGTCTCTGGGATTTTGTCTCAATGGGGGAGTATTTATTATTAATATTAAATTATTCAAAAGTACATCAATTGAATTAAAAATTGGTCTGACTGTGTTATGCTCGACCTCATGAATCCAACACAACTGACAAGACTGAAAAAGGTTGAGCGTAGCTCCCAGAAATGGCCCCCAAATTTCCCTAGCTTGTTGGATTCACTTGCATAACAATGGATTACTCTCCATAACTTGGCATAATTATTATAATCTAACCCTCTCATGGCTATCAAAAAGACCTAGTTTATACAAAATTTTAGTTGGGGGTCACATCCCAACTTCCACCCAAAATCTGGCCTCAAATTGGGCTTCATATTTTCCAATAATGGACCAAATCCCATTAAAATCAAGCTGAAATAACATTAAAAATCCAAATATAAAGGTACAAACCCACTTTTGGAAAAAATCAGCCCACGCCCCTTTTTCTCGGGCTCCTGGTCACATGGAGGGCCCATGTGGCTGAGCACTAGTGCTAACAGTAGGTCTCACCCTTTTCTCCATTATCTCTGGTCATGTGGAAGGTGTTGATAATTGTGCCTTGGTCAGTGGGATAGTGCCCCATTGACTGGGGCTTATCCCTAAATCCACGACCAAATCAACTTTAAAAGACATATCTATATCTATTAACAAGAACTATGGTAGCTTGGGTGGTTATCGCATTGGTTGGAAATAATTACTCGTTCGTAGGTCATGAGCTCAAATATGTTAGAGGTGGAAACCAATTTTTACCCATCCCTTGTTGGCCTCATACAGGGTGCCACATGGAACCTTGTGATTAGGCCATGTGTCACACCCAGAATGGCTCATATAGCCCAGTCACCTACCCAGTCACATGCATAATCACCTACACAGTCACCCTATCAACTCGCCTGCATAGTCAGCTTGTTGTACGCCACATCATTACTCTGTTATCCTACATAGTAAACACCATACACCATGTCATTTCCACGTGTCAACTTGTTAGTGGGCCATGCCATTGTATGGACTGCCACATCATCATCCATACAGTCCAGTCATCTGCCACATCGACACCTAAAAATTCCAAAAATGTATGCCACATGTCATCCTCTGGTGCTACCATGTCAACATGTTGACATCATCATGATGAAAAACTGCTGATGTCGGCAGTATGAACTATTGACTTTGACCTTTTTTTCCTGTTTGGGAAAAACTTCATACTGTGATAACTTTTCCATATGGATTCCATTTTCAAAAAATAATATATTGTCGGAATCGACATGATAAGCACTATGCGATGAAACTCGTTTTTTGCAAATCCAAGAACTTTGATTTTTTTTTCCATTATGGATCCATTTTGGACCATTCCTCCCCACTGAGACCTTTTGGTCCTCCAAAAGGATATTAACCAGACATCAAGTGATTGATAGGCCTCCCCACTTGTCCTTTTTCTATCAAATCTATCTTGTGTACCTGTCACATCATAATCAACTGCATAATAAACATGACAACTGAAATCATATTGTTAGTCATTTGAACTCGTTCACATATTACTGAATCCACTACCATCCATGTAGAAAACATTAGCATCGATAATATCATAAATATGACTGAAAATGAACCAATATGTTTGACGGTCTTGCATGACATTAACTTATCTTGAAGCAAAGTATGATTGAACTCACATCCTACAACCATCTTATGTTCATGCTTAAGATCATCCAATTTAAGTGTGACATTTTTGCTTGAATAAGATGCCTTCCTTAACTGTTCCATTGTGACAAGAGATTGGTTTGCTTCTATATGATGAGCATGTACAACATATTCATTTCCTTTCTTAAACAAGTTGTTAACACATAGGATGTATAGGTCTTGATGACATGAGATTATCCATCATGATAAGGATAACAGTCCTTATGAGTCACACTTTTGATTTTCTTCATTATGTTGTTGACATGTCACACCTCCATTATGTACTTGAGTTTCCTTTTTGTCATTATCCATTTGTACAAGTGTCAAGTCAAACCAAGTATGTGTGCTTCCAACTCACTAGGATAGTTTGCAGTTGTTACAAGGAAAATCTCTCTATGGATAGGGTAAACCACAATAGACAGAAATGAGTTCAGAAATCAACTCTCTTCTCAAGTATGCTATAGAAACAAATATTCTAGAAAGACAAGATAAAAGGCCTACCTCGTCCAGACATTCGATGAAGTCCACCATTGAGCACTTGACCCAAATCAATATACCTGCACTCGACTTCCGTGTTGGCACGGTTCGAAACCGAGAAACTAAGTTCCTTCCAGTTAGGCCTCCACCACTTCAATCCTCCACCAAAGGCAATATCATAAGAGAGAAACAATGATGTTATGAATCAATAGGGGAAGCGATTGGGGGTTGAACACTGTGTTCAGAATTAAAGGACAAAGGGATGCAGACTCAATATGAAGTAAATAATTTCTCCATAGCAACTTTTCTCTCAAAGTTGAATTCTTTCTCCTCTTTCCATTGCTCAGAATTGGCCCATTTATAGCCTTCAAAATGGAACTAAAGGGATGATTCAGAACGTTTCCATTATGTGGAAGGCCAAGGATCATAGATCTCTTGTCATGACATGGAAAACCGACATTAATTTTCATTTTCTGGCACAAATCCCGATGTACGCAGAATGTAGCGGAGTAGCCTGCGTATATGCATGTTGTATAGTAGGCAAGATGCATACATGTGGAAAAATATTTATTTTTGGCTTTGGATTTTATAAAAAGGGAAGATAATTCTGCATGGGGAAATGGAAAAAGGCCTTCTGGGTAAGATTGCACAGGGTGAGGAAAATATTGCTATAACAGAATCCCCCTAATGTGTGAGGTCAGAAGAGTATATGTGATGGCTGAAATATATTAAAAACAACCCAAAAGTGGAGTGGTAAGGAACCAACTGGACAAACTAATTTCTCATTACATTCTACATTGACTTTGCATACATGGCTACCAATAGAATTACACTGCAGATCCATGCGAAAATATACCAACAAGTATCAGTGGCCATGAATAGGCAAATACAAATGCAGTTACATGCTAATAGCTGTCATAGTCACGAACAAGGCCCAGTAGAACCAGTCTCAAATCAAATATGAAAATATCTATATACCATGGAGTACAATCTGATCTCCCATGATCACTGAAGTCATATAGGTACTGGTCTAATGAAAATGAAGCAACAACTCAGGAAAGCTGCGGCCACATAGTGATGTCTTTAAGTCTTCTACGCAATCTTCCAAGGGTGAAAGTCTACATAAGAGAGAAACAATGAGGTTCTTAATCAATAGGGTAAGAGCTTGGGGACTAAACACTCTGTTCAGACTTAAAGGAAAAAGGGATGGAGACTTAATATGAAGTAAATAATTTCTCTAGAGTAACTTTTCTCTCAAAGTTGAATTCTTTCTCCTCTTTCCATAGCTTGGAATTGGCCCATTTATATCCTTAAAAATGGAACTAAAGGGCCAATTCAGAATGTTTCCAGTATGTGGAAGGCCAAGGATCATATATATCTTGTTGTGACATGGAAACCGGACATTAATTTTTGTTTTCTGTCACAAATCCCCATGTATGCAGATTGTAGTGGAGTAGCCTGCGTATACACATGTTGTATAGTAGGCAAGATGTGTACATGTGGAAAGATATTTATTTTTGGCTCTCGATTTTATAAAAAGGAATACAAGTCAGCATGGGAAAATGGAAAAAGGCCTTCTGGGAAATATTGCATAGGGTGAGGCAAATCTTGCTATAAGCGTAGTGTACTCCAAGTACATTTTTCCTTTATTTCAAATCATTTTTCTAAAGGATCTTTTCAAAATGGATTTTATGGTTATCAGTGCTTGCAATTTAACCATTTTTCATGGATTATGTTACCAAAATTAACAACATCCTTGAATTTTGTGATTCATCTTAAAATTGGTGTTGCAAAGTCACCCAAACAAAGGCGTTACAAAATGTTGAAGAGGAGGGTTGGAGGTTAGGCTACTTGGAGACACCCTTGTGAAAATTCAAAGATACCAACATCAAACTCAGGGCCATTAGGTACTCTATGAGAGTTTGTGTCCTATTTGAAGATCAAGAAAGGGGTTTGGCTGCTTATTTTTCCTTTGGCACTATGAACTGGAACAAGCACTGTGAACTAGCTGACAGGGGCGCTGCAAACTCATTTCCTGTAGTAGCTGCATATAAATATTTGAACATAACTCCAAAATGGTGATGTGGGGTTTTTTGAATTTTTTTGTGGAGGCACATGCTAATGGCATTGACTTGTTGACCACATTTCATCCTGACCTAGTTTAGCATTCGAGAGATATAATTAAAACACCAGTGCACTCCAAAATGGCACTGCAAACTCTCTGTTTCACATAGTTGTTGGAGATGCTCCTTGTTTGGAGGTTCCCACCTATCAAGGAGGGTTCTAATGAATTCTAAGAGATCCTTTAGATTTTAAGGAACACTTTCACCTAAGAATTAGCTCCATTAAGACCTCATGCGGTGAGTTGGAAACAAATTTATTAATGACTTCCAACAACTTCCTAAAAATTGACAATTTGTTGGATCCTTGTCTCTTTGATTGTTTCCATCTATCTCTAAGGACTAGAATCCAATGGAAGAGATGGGTTTCTACCTCCTAAGCATATTTTGTATGTTATTTTCTATTTTGGAAGATTTGATAGTCATGCAATTCCATGAGAATTTATCATATCTTCCCTGTTACCAGTTTTCAAATGCAATATCGGAATATTCACTTGTAGAATGAATACTCCTCCAACTTATTGATCCATCCATAGTAGGGTTAATGTAATATGCATGCTTCCCTATACTGAGAGTGTAGAGTTGATCCAAGACATCTTGTTCCATTTTCTTTGATTCGAAAATGATCTTTTAAAGACTTGGTTAAGTATTTTGCATGAGTTGATTTACCATTTAGAAATTTAAGAGAAGAAGAAGATTTAATGAAATAATGTTGCATCCATCATAAAAAATGCAGAACAAAAAATGAACATCAAGAACATAAAACCAAAATGCCAAAGATTGTTAACGGAGTTTGACAAAGTTTCCTATGCCTCTGGGCCTTTGTCTCAATGGGGGAGGCTTTATTATTAATATTAAAGTATTCAAAAGTACAACAATTGGATTAAAAATTGGCCTAACTGTGTTATACTCGACCTCATGAGTCCAACACAACTGACAAGACTGAAAAAGGTTGAGCGTAGCTCCCAGAAATGGCCCCCAAATTTCCCTAGCTTGTTGGCTTCACTTGCATAACAATGGATTACTCTCCAAAACTTGGCATAATTATTCTAATATAACCCTCTCATGGCTATCAAAAAGACCTAGTTTATACATAATTTCAGTTGGGGGTCACATCCCAACTTCCACCCAAAATCTGGCCTCAAATTGGGCTTCATAACCTCCAATAATGGGCCAAATCCCATTAAAATCAAGCTTAAATAACATTAAAAATCCAAATATAAAGTTACAAACCCACTTTTGGAAAAAAAAATCGATGCACGCCCCTTTTTCACAGGCTCCTAGTCACATGGAGGGCCCATGTGGCTGAGCGCTAGTGCTAACAGTAGGTCTCACCCTTTTCTCCATTATCTCTGGTCATGTGGAAGGTGTTGATAATTGTGCCTTGGTTGGCAGGATAGCCCCCCTTCGACCGGGGATTATCCCTAAATCCACGACCAAATCAACTTTAAAAGACATATCTATATGTATTAACAAGAACTATGGTAGCTTGGGTGGTTATCGCATTGGTTGGAAATCATTACTCGTTCGTAGGTCACGAGATCGAATTTGTTAGAGGTGGAAACCAATTTTTACTCATCCCTCATTGGCCAGATCCGAGGTGCCACATGGAACCCTGTGATTAGGCCATGTGTCACACCCAGAGTGGCTCATATAGCCTAGTCACCTACCCAGTCACATGCATAGTCACCTACATAGTCACCCTCCCAACTCGCCTGCATAGTCATCTTGTTGTACGCCACATAATTACTCTGTCAACCTACATAGTCAACACCATACACCATGTCACTGCCACGTGTCAACTTTTTAGTGGGCCACGTCATTGTATGTACTGCCATGTCATCATCTGTACAGTCCAGTCGTCTACCACATCGACACCTGAAAATTCCAAAAATGTATGCCACGTGTCATCCTCTGGTGATACCATGTCAACATGTTGACATCATCATCATGTCACGATGATGTCATCTTCCATGTCATGATGACAAACTGACATCGACAGTACGAACTATTACTTTGACCTTTTTTTCATGTTTGGGAAAAATTTCATACTTTGATAACTTTTTCATATGGAGTCCATTTTCAAAAAATATTATATTGTTGGAATGGACATCATAAGCACTACATGATGGCACTCATTTTTCCCAAATCCAAGAACTTTGATTTTTTTCCATTATGGATTCATTTTGGACCATTCCTTCCCACTAAGACCTTTTGGTCCTCCAAAAGGATATTAACCAGACATCAAGTGAGGGATAGGCCTCCCCACTTGTCCTTTGTCTATGAAATCTATCCTGTTCACTTGTCACGTCATAATCAATTGCATAATAAACATGACAATTGAAATCATATTGTTAGTCATTTGAACTCGTTCACATATTACTGAATCCACTACCATCCATGTAGAAAACATTAGCAATGATAATATCATAAAAATGACTGAAAATGAACCAATATGTTTGACGGTCTTGCATGACATAAACTTATCTTGAAGCAAAGTATGATTGAACTCACATCCTACAACCATCTTATGTTCATGCTTAAGATCATCCAATTTAAGTGTGACATTTGTTCTTGAATAAGATGACTTCCTTAACTGTTCCATTGTGACAAGAGATTGATTTTCTTCTATATGATGAGCATGTACAATATATTCATTTCCTTTCTTAAACAAGTTGTTAACACATATGATGTATAGGTCTTGATGACATGATATTATCCATCATGATAAGGATAACAGTCCTTATGAGTCACACTTTTGATTTTCTTCATTATGTTGTTGACATGTCACACCTCCATTATGTACTTGAGTTTCCTTTTTGTCATTATCCATTTTCACAAGTGTCAAGTCAAACCAAGTATGTGTGATTCCAACTCACTAGGAGAGCTCGCAGTTGTTACGAGGAAAATCTCTCTATGGATAGGGTAAACCACAACATACGGAAATGAGTGCATAAATCAACTCTCTTCTCAAGTATGCTATAGAAACAAATATGCTAGAAAGACAAGACAAAAGGCCTACCTCATCCAAACGTTCGATGAAGTCCACCGTTGAGCACTCGACCCAAAGCAATATACCTGCAACTAGTCCTCAACAACCAAGCAAAGAAAGCATATGGTGATATTATATAATGTTATCAAATTCAATAGAATAATCCATTAATAAACATGACAAATATGCCCATGGAATAATAATTCAATATATTTGCAAGATATCAATTGGACAAGAAAATAGTATTTCTATTAATAAATGATCATCATAAGTGAAAATGTTACAGACTTCCGTGTTGGCATGGTTCGGAACAGAGAAACTAAGTTCCTTCCAGTTGGGCCTCCACCACTTCAATCCTCCACCAAAGGCAAGCTCATAAGAGAGAGAAAATGAGGTTATGAATCAATAGGGGAAGAGATTGGGGTTTGAACACTGTATTCAGATTTAAAGGACAAAGGGATGCATACTCAATATGAAGTAAATAATTTCTCCAAAGTAACTTTTCTCTCAAAGTTAAATTCTTTCTGCCCTTTCCATTGCTCAGAATTGGCCCATTTATAGCCTTCAAAATGGAGCTAAAGGGCTGATTCAGAACGTTTCTAGTATGTGGAAGGCCAAGGATCATAGATTTATTGTCGTGACATGGAAAATAGACATTAATTTTCATTTTCTGGCACAAATCTCGATGTACGCGAGATGTAGCAGAGTAGCTTGTGTATACGCATGTTGTATAGTAGGAAAGATGCATACATGTGGAATGTGGTTACATGCCAATAGTTGTCATAGTCACAAACAAGGCCCAGTAGAACCAGTCTCAAAACCAATATGAAAATATCTATATACCATGGAGTACAATCTGATCTCCCATGATCACTGAAGTTTTATAGGTACTGGTCTAATGAAAAGGAAGAAACAACTCAGGAAATCTGCGGCCACATAGTGATGTCTTCAAGTCTTCTACGCAATCTGCCAAGGGTGAAATTCTACATAAGAGAGAAATAATGAGGTTCTTAATCAATAGGGTAAGAGATTGGGGGTTGAACACTGTGTTCAAACTTAAAGGACAAAGGGATGGAGACTTAATATGAAGTAAATAATTTCTCTAGAGTAACTTTTCTCTCAAAGTTGAATTCTTTCTCCTCTTTCCATAGCTTGGAATTGGCCCATTTATATCCTTAAAAATGGAACTAAAGTACCGAGTCAGAATATTTCTAGTATGTGGAAGGCCAAGGATCATATATCTCTGGTTGTGACATGGAAACCCGACATTAATTTTTATTTTCTGGCACAAAGTCCCATGTATGTGGGTTGTAGTGTAGCATCCTGCGTATACACATGTTGTATAGTAGGCAAGATGTGTACATGTGGAAATATATTTATTTTTGTCTCTCGATTTTATAAATAGGGAAGATAAGTCTGCATGGGGAAATGGAAAAAGGCCTTCTGGGAAATATTGCATAGGGTGAGGCAGATCTTGCTATAAGAGAAGTGTACTCCAAGTACATTTTTCTTTCATTTCAAATCATTTTTCTAAAGGATCTTTTCAAAAGGGATTTTATGGTTATCAACGCCTGCAATTTAACCATTTTTCATGGATTATGTTACCAAAATTAACAACATCCTTGAATTTTGTGGTTTATCTTAAAATTGGCGTTGCAAAGTCACCCAGACAAAGGCGTTGTAAACTACTGAAGAGGAGGGTTGGAGGTTAGGCTACTTAGAGACACCCTTGTGCAAATTCAAAGATACCAGCATCAAACTCAGGGCCATCAGGTACTCTATGAGATTTTGTGTCCTATTTGAAGATCAAGAAAGGGGTTTGGCTGCTTATTTTTCCTTTGGCACTATGAACTGGAATAGGCATTGTGAACTGGCTGACAGGGGTGCTGCGAACTCATTTCCTATAGTATCTACTTATAAATATTTGATCATAACTCCAAAATGGTGATGTGGTGTTTTCTGAATTTTTTTGTGAAGGTGCATGCTAATGGAATTGACTTTTTGACCACATTTCAGCCTGACCCAGTTTGGCATTCGAGAGATATAATTAAAACACCAACGTGCTGCAAACTGGCACTGCAAACTCTCTGTTTCACATAGTTGTTGGAGATTCTCCTTGTTTGGAGGTTCCCACCTGTCAAGGAGGGTTCTAATGACTTCTCAGAGATCCGTTAGATGATAATAGACACTTGGACCTAAGAATTAGCTCCATTAAGACCTCATGTGGTGAGTTGGAAACAAAGTTATTAATGAATTCCAACAACTTCCTAAAAATTAACAATTTGTAGAATCCTTGTCTCTTTGATTGTTGGCATCTATCTCCAAGGCCTAGAATCCAATGGAAGAGATGGGTTTCGACCTCCTAAGCATATTTTGTATGTTTTTTTTCTATTTAATGGGTGAAAGTAATCAAGAGAGGGGTGGGAATGGAGTGATAAAGACTCATATATTTTAGATTGTCTATGTAGTAGAAGAGTACATCTTACTGTATGTATTGGACTTAAGATCCATTGAATAATGGAAGTCCTTTCTTTTTCTTATCATCTTATTTCTGTCTAATTTTGATTATAGTCCATTGAAAGATTCAGTTGACCAAGTTGTATCTTTATTGCAATAGATGATCTCTTGTGGTACTTGTGAAAATATATCATAATTTTCATCTTTGGTTATGAGAAGATCTTATTTCAGAGAGTTCCTCCTTATATGTATGTCATACTACCTGATGTAGATGATAGGAATTTCACATTCTTCTTATTAAGTCTTCCACCTACTCATCCTATTTTCTATAACCCTGATCAAATTTATTCAGAGCCTTATTTGTGTGTGCATATTCTATGAAGTAAACTATGATTGGAATTCTTTTCACTGTCTTTCATCCATTTGTCATTTACTAGAAATTTTATCTTCCACACTTTGATGGGTATTGGGCTCGCACTTATATTAGTCTGAGTGTGAATCTAAGTTCTAACACAAGTGATATTGATTATGTTCCCTAAAGAAGATTTCTTTCTGATCATATAAATAAGGGATACCTAAGACAATTCTAGATGTTTCTATTGGAACCACATCACATATTACTTCATCCACATACTTAGATGTAATTGCAAACTTTATGATACATTTATTTGTTATGGGAAATTTGTGATCTTTGCTTATCTAATTTAGTGAATAGGGTTTGTGATGCATCTTAGTTTTTAATCCCAATTTCTTAACCACTTCCTCTAAAATTAAGTTAGATTGAGATCTGCAATCTATCAATGTGTCGATCTTGGTATGTTCCATAATGACCCTTATATGAAACAATTTACTTCTAGAATCATAACCATCACCAATTTTACCTGATAAGCCAACTGTTGTAATCTTAGACTCATCACCTGAATCTTACCCCAAGTCTGTTGGATGTGTTGTTGCTACAACTGTTTTCCTCCCTTTCCTCTCTTTTAACCACTTTGGTTTCTTCTCTGGGTGCAATTTCCAGAAATGCTCATCATCATGCCCTTATTTCTTGCAATTCTTTCAAAAGAGCTTCTCTTCCTTCATTGTCGCTGATTTTTCTTTCTTCCCATTCCCTTTTCCTTTGTAGTCTTTCTTTGAAGATGATTCCCATGATACACTAACTCCAATTTTTCCTATTTCAAATATATTTTTATTGAACAAAAACCTCATCAATATTATTAGGCCCAAACATAAATACAGTATTACGAATCTAAGTAGGAAAACCTCCTATATAATTCATAAGAGTTTTTTGTGTAGTCACTGGAACATCTAACATCAAAGCCATCTTACAAAATTCATTTGTATATTCCTGCACCGATTTTCCTTTTCTTAACTTAATACTTTTCCATTCAATTAAATCATTTTCCTTATATCCCAAGGGATATAACTGTTTTCTAAGTGAATAAATAAAATCATGCCATCATGGAAAAATATTACCAACTTGTTCAATTCCATGTTGCATCTTACTTTGCCACTAGATGAGAGTTGTGCCTTCAACACGAAGCGATGCAAATATAATTTTGGTTGCCTCATCTTTGATTTGTTGCACATTAAAATATACCTCCATCTGTCTAACCCAACTATCAAGTTTCTCAGCATTAAATTCTCCATCATACATAGGAAACAGAAATTTTACATCAATTTTAAGTAATGGCATATCAGGCTTATGTTTATGAGAATGTTTTCTTGCAGAAGTAGAATTTGAACTTGTACTTGAAGAAGAAGAATATGGAGATGAAGGAGGTGAAGGAAGATATTTTGGAGGGTCCTCTCCTTCTTCAGTTCTGTCTTTTTTTGAATATTCCCCTTGAACCGGTCTCTTATGTTCCAAGTAATCATCATACAAAACTTTTACCATCTCCGACATGGAAAAGAAAGTTCTTTGAAAATCTCTTTCATTTTGAGAAAGTCATTATTTTGATGCCATGTTCTCACTTTGAGATGACCTCTTTATTGATCTAATCTCAAGATGTCCTTTTACAAGATATCCTTCACCATGACTTAGCTTTTCCCTGGTAATCATGCATACTAAAAAACAACCAACTGTCAACCTGGTATGATACCACTTGATCTAAAAATGATCTTTTAAAGACTTGGTTAAGTATTTTGCATGAGTCGATTTACCATTTAGAAATTGAAAAGAAGAAGAATATCTAATGAAAGAATATTGCAACCATCATAAATAATGAAAACTTTAAAATGAACATTAAGAACAGCAAATCATAACACCAAATATTGTTAACGGAGTTCAACAAGTTTCCTACGTCTTCGAGCCTTTGTCTCAATGGGGGAGGCTTTCTTATTAATATTAAATGCTTAAAAAGTACATAAAAAGTACATCAATTGGATCACAAACTAGTCTTACTGTGTTCTCCTCGACCTCAGGAATCCAACACAACTGACGACACTAAAAAAGGTTGAGCGTAACTCCCAGAAATGGCCTCCAAAGTTCCCTAGCTTGTTGGATTCACCTGCATAACAATGGATTACTCTCCACAAATTGGCATAATTATGCTAATATGAACCTCTCATGGCTGTCAAAAAGACCTGGTTTATATAGAATTTCAGTTGGGGGTCACATCCCAACTTCCTCCCAAAACATGGCCTCAAATTGGGCTCCATATCCTCCAATAATGGGAAAAATCCCATTAAAATCAGGTTGAAATAACATTAAAAATCTAAATATAAAGTTACAAACCCACGTTTGGAAAAAATTGGTGCACGCCCCTTTTTCGCGGGCTCCTAGTCACATGGATGACCCATGTGGTCGATTTCTAATGCTTACAATAGGCCGTGCCCTTTTCTCCATTGGATTTGTTCGTGTGGAAGGTGTTGATAATCGTTCCTTGGTCACAGGGCTAGCCCCCCGCTGACCAGGGATTATCCCCAAATCCACACCCAAATCAACTTTAAAAGACATATGTTTCATATGTATTAAAAAGAACTATGGTAGCTTGCGTGGTTAATGCATTGGTGGAAACTGTTGCTCATTTGGAGGTCACGGGATCAAATCTGTCAAAGGTGGAAATCAATTTTTACCCGTCCCTAATTATCCTCATCTAGGGTACCACGTGGTGACCTATGATTGGACCATGTGTCACACCTGAAATGGATCATACAACCCAGTCACTTGAACAGTCACCCTGCCAACTTGCCTACACAGTCACCCTACCAACTTGCCTACACAATCAGTGTGTTGTACACCACATCACTACTCTATCAGCCTACATAGTCATCACCGTATGCCACATCACTACCATGCATCAACTTGCCAGTGAGCCATGTCACCGTACGCATTTCTACGTCAGTGTTTGTATAGTCCAGTCATCCACCACATCGGCACCCAAAAATTTCAAAAATGTATGCCATGTGTCAGCCTCTAGTGCTTCCACGTCGGCATGATGACATCATGCTGACGTCATCTACCATGTCATGACGACGTACTGTTGACTTTGATTTTTTTTTGGAAAAAACTTCAGACTGTGATAACTTCGCCATACGGAGTCCATTTTTGAAAAAGAATATATTGTCAGAATTGGTACGACGAGCACTACGCGATGGCACTGGTTTCTTCTGAATCCTAGAACTTTGAATTTTTTTCCATTATGGATCCATTTTGGATCATTCTCATTGACCAGATCTTTATATCAAGGACCTTGGTAAGGGTCTAAAGGTTGGGTTACTTTGATACCATCTGCTTCAAAGGTCATGGATTTCTTCTTGATATCTATAATAGCATAATTTTCATATTCCCAGTCAATACCCAATAGACATGGATATGGATACTTCTCTCCCATTATTTCTATGACCTTGAAGTTTGCTATTGTTTTAATGCCAGCTAATTCCACTTCAACATTTTAAAGATGACCAATTGGATAGATACAATATTGATTTTTCATGCACAAATGAATAGGTGAATAAACAACCTTGGGCTTACCCATGGCTTCCCAAGTCTTCTTTGGTAGTATGTTGACGTCAGACCCCAAATATAGCATAACATCGCTAATCTCATAATTGTCAATATGGGAATTTATTCTAAATTATCTTCTAGATCTTCGCTTCCTCCTTTGTACTCTACTTGTATGTCTCTCTGAAATATTAGCAACAATCAGCTCCTCCTATATCCCTTCATCCTCCACAATTCCCCTAATCATGTTCCACAAATTGTTATTGAGTTGTTTGTCATCCAAAATATTAGAAAAAATTATGAACCATAGATCAATAATCTGTTGTGATTTCATTGGAAATTTATTTAGAGCCAACAAGTTTTTCATGACTCTTGGGTGAAATTCAACACTTGTCTTTGTAACTGTCGATATGGTAGGTTTATACATATGTTGAAATATTTCTAATGAATTATGGAAGAAATCCTTTTTCCTTATGGGATCGTACTTTGAATCCACTGGTACCACTTTCTGAATCTTACTTTGATTGGGATTATCAAGGGATTATCAATATCAACACCAATCCTTGTTCTTGCTCGAATAATAATGTTAATATTGGGTTGCTTTTCTTCAGTAATGTGCCAAGGCTAAAAATTTATCAAATTATCACCCTATTATATAATGCGGTCTTCCCATTTGGAAATCAATTCTGGACAGTCCTCAGTGGCATGAGTTTTTTTTTTTCTGTAATATGCACACCAAGGTGTTCTCAATAGTGGACAATATCTTGTGATATTCCCTTGTTCATCACAATTGTAACAACGAATTGGTCATCTCCTACCATTCCACCCACCTTATAATCCTCCCCCACCTTTTCATCCTCCTCCAAACCCTAGAGGAACTTCATTGACCCTAAATGCATATTGTTCCAACCTGTCTGTAAGAGCATCCGGGATGCAACACTGCTTGGTGGTGTAAGTGGGCAACCCGCAAAATTTGCAGTATACCGTATTGATAATAGAGGAATAATTTTGTAGGATTAGACAATGCTGAAGGGAGTGACCATGGATTCAACATATTTCACAATATTCCCCACTCTGGCCTCCTTGATGAATTTGGAAAGCATGATATTTCACATCACCATGAAATGGCGTTGTAGCGGCAACTTGCGGGACCCATATCGATGGTCCTACTAGTAGAGACACCATTGGTTGTGGAGGGGGTATTGCGCCCCTCAGTCTAGGACACTTTCTCATTTTACGACCCTCAATGAAGAAGTCGGTACACCATAGCTGTGATTGACCTGCTCTAGGAAGGGTTGTTGGATTACTTAGAAAGCATCATCAAAAGAATTTATCCCCCCTTGAATTTCGGCCTTCTTTACTTCACCTTACCTCTGAAATTATCCTTAGATATCCTTTGGTTACCTCAGTCACTTGAATATGCTCAAGAGTAATTAAATGAGAGACCCTTACCTCTTATTTATACTTTTATGTAGCTTCCTCAAGGGGTTACCTTCTAACCATCTTAAACCACTTTCCTTATTTTAGGGCCAACCCACTTCTAACCAATTTTCCAATTAGTAATTTATCCATTAAATTTATTATTTAAATAATTTTTTTGGTATCCACTTTGACTTATAGTACACTCATCACTTCACTTTATTATTTAAAAAATTTCTTCTTTGCAACCACTTTGACTACTTTGACCTTTTGGGGCTTCTAGATGACTCATGAGGGTTCTCCAACTTCACATGGCCATAACTCTCTAACTGTGAGGATTTATGTGACGTTCCACATACCACCATAAATGGAATGACATGTAATATCCATATAGAATAGTATTTACTACAAATATATCAAAATTCACACCATTATCCATCAAACAAACTTGGGTCCATTACCCAAACCTTTGTGCTACCAAAATGTTCTACCAGACTTTCTTCAAGGGTTGACATCAATGAAAACCAACCCAATTAATCAACAATCTCTCCCTTTGGCATTGATGACGACACTCTGATGCAATATTGAAGTCATATCACTCATGCTCCCCCTATGGCCATTGCTCCCCCTGGAACCATGCCTCTATGCTCTTTCTCTATCGTTCATATGATAAATCTATCCCCCTTTGTCATCAATGACAAAGGTATCTTTCCATCCGGAGTTGCTCCCCCTAACTGAACTATCATTGAGGATACTCCCCCTAACTCAACTCTTCTTGAAACTGATCTCCCAACCTGAATTGTCCTCTTTGTGGTACTTCCTCCTGTAAATCTAAGACATACAAGATAAGCATTCAAAAGAATTCATTTTGGAGTAGAAATTACTTCGAGTCTCTAGCGAAGATACTCAAAGGCTTCACTTGGAAGTGGTTTTGTAAAGATGTCTTCCACTTGTTATTTTGTGCCCACATATTCAACTCTGATGTTCTTATCTGCAACTTGTTCCTATAGAAAGTGATACTTGATTGGAATGTGCTTCGTCTTGGAGTGGATCACTGGGTTCTTTGAGATATTGATGGCGCTTGTCTTGTCACAATAGATTAGAATGGGATCATCATACTCAACCTGTATATCTGTCAAAGTTTGTTTCATCCATAGAGCCTGAGTAAAATATCATGTTGCTACAATATACTATGTTTCAGCTATAGATAAAGATATTGATGATTGTTTCTTGCTTAGACATGATACTAAACACTCACCCAAGTAGAACGTTGCTCCATTGGTGCTTCGTCGGTCATCAATACAACCTGCCCAATCTGCACATGTGTATGAAATAAGTGATAGATCCTTTCCTTTTGGATACCAAAATCCAAAATCTTATGTTCCTTTGAGATATCTGAAAATCCTCTTCATTGCTAAGACATGTGATTCCTTTGGTTCTGCTTGAAATCGTGCCACTTTTCCAACTTCCTGCATTACATCTGGTCTAGATGTTGTCACATATAGTAAGATACCAATCATTGACCTGTATTGCCTCTAGTCTGTAGACTTTGAATCATCATATTTTCTCAATTTGCAACTGGTTTGCATAGGAGTGGTAACTAGTTTGCAATCTTCCATTCCAAACTTCTTTAGCATTTCTCTGATATACTTATTTTGAGAAATAAAAATTCATTGGTTTATTTGATGTATTTAAATACCCAGAAAGAAGGATAGTTCTCCAAGTAATGAAATTTCAAATTCATTCTTGATGTAGAGGTTGTTGTTTGCACTTCCTTTTTTGAACCCTACCTATTTTAGATATTTATCTAGTCTAGAGTACCATGCTCTAGGAGTTTGTTTTAGACCATATAAGGCCTTCTTCAATTTGCACATGTAATCTGTGTTCTCTGACATCTAAAATCCTTATGGTTGTTATATGTAGAATTATTCTTCAAGTTCCCCATTCAGAAAAGTTGATTTCACATCCATCTAATACACTTTAATATTATTGGAGCATGCATAAGCTAAGCACAATTGAATTGCTTCCATTCTGGAAACTAGGGAAAATGTCTCTTCAAATTCAATTCCTTCAACCTGTGTGTATCATTTACATAAAAATATAGCTTTGTTTCTTGTAACATGTCCATATTCATTTAATTTATTTTTGAAAACCCACTTTGTTCCAATAACAATCTTATTCTTTGGTCTTGGAACCAATTCCCAAGTGTCATTCTTCTCTATTTGATCCAATTCTTCATCCATGGCCTTATTCTAGAATTCATCCTTCTTGGCCTCTTCAAAACTATTTGGTTCAATTGTAGATAAGAGTGCTAGGTGTATTTGTTCTAGTGAATGGATTCTTCTTCTAGTCTCAACTCCTACATCCTTGTTTCTGATAAACTGATCTAAAGGATGATTCTTTTGTACTTGTTTGATAGGTGTCTTTGGAGGCACTTGTTGAACTTTGTCTTTTGCTTTTGTTTGATCTTCTTCATCTTCCTCTTCTACTCTTCTTCATATTTTTCTTATTCTTTGTAAAGTCGTTCCACTGATTCATATTATTTTTCCTTTGATTCATGTCCACATGTTTCATCAATTGTTACATTGATGTTAAGAACCAAATATCAAGATAGCATAGAAAAACCTCAGAATAAGTACTCAACACCTTGAAAAATATATAATTTTAGATAATAATCCTCTTTGAGGGGGAAACCTCCTTATACACCACATAAATTTTCAAATACAATATGATTCCAAATGAAAATGTCTCCTTGGTATATATAGGAGACTAGGAGGTACAATTACAACTAATGGACCCAAGGCAACATAAATAAAATAACATTACTCATGTAATATTCCCCAATTAAGGGGTAATGTGCCACTATTTAGGGCTTAAGACTCCCTTCCCCTTGAGACAAGTTTTGTCTGCAACACTTGAGTAATTATGGATGCTTCTGTATAAAGGACTCATCTTCCCAAGTGGAATCTTCAGCAGATAGTTTCCTCCACTTAATGAGATACTCTAAAATGGATCTATTCCTTAGTTGGTGAATTATTGTGTCAGTTGTTGTTCCTGAGTCTGTACTTAAGGCTCGAAAGTACAGTGTCAAGGCATCCGAAAGTGGGTGAAAGATGGGTAAGATGGTAACTTCAACCTTCAGTATAAGAAACTAGGGAAGGTTTCTACGTTCACGTCGTCTAACTTCCAACTGTTCCTGAGTAGTTATATCTTGTTCAATGGCTGCCCATGAACGTTCAAGTTCGTCCCGGTTATTAGCAGTTTTAAGGATTATGTCAAAAAGATTTAAAGCGATATGCGTTTGGTTCGATAGTCCAGGATCGATATTAGGTTGTGTCGCTGCAGGGACAGTCATGGAGGAATAGTAAGATTTGGAAAGGATTTAAAGAAAGATTAAATGTTGTCTTGATTTGGTCGAAATAAAGAGAATTTTATGTTTTTTGAAATAAAATAGAAATACAAATTGAAGGCTCTTTCCCGTAACTGTATTATATTTTAATATAAAGGTGTTATGTGAAAGAGAAACATTTAGCTGCATATAATGCACGGTTCCTGTCAAAGAGAAAACTCACATATAAACAAAAGAGGAAATTAGTAAGAAAATAACTGACATAGCGAAGAATATATGTAGAATTCTGAAAGTTCAGACTAGTCTTACACCCGTTAATAGCTGGTGCAGAGGAAAGACAATCAACAAATACAGAAAACCAGAATCCTTTTGTTATAGTAGTGGTTGTACTAAAACATAACAAAGCACATCAATTATGAATAATGGAATGAAATTAAATATGAAATACAAAGAAAAAAACTTGTAACACAGTTTGGACGGAATCGAGAATCTCCAGATTTGCTTATATTAACTTCTCGAATGTAAAAACTCTATTACAGTCAACACAAAAAAGGTCCAGCCCTTTCTTTTTCTTTTCGTGATATATTTATACAACTTTACAGATCAGTTAGAATATCAACAGTTTCACAAATTTGGTTACAACCGAGAGGAGCGAAATCACTCCCTTTCTCCTACTCTATTTTCAGTTGGTGCCAGGTGTTCGTCTTTGTGCGGATTCGGTGAAAGCGCTACATTTTTCTATAAACTGAGATATGAGCTGCGAAGTTTCCGCTTGACAGTTGGCCTTGATGAAGTAACATTCTTGGGCTAACTATTGCAACTTGTCTCCCATTTATGCATCGACGATGTCGAGGGCACTTAATTGTGCGTTGGGTTGGATCAAGTGCTTGTCAACTTGAGCCATGTCCACCCTATCCATTTGAGAAATACCTGTCGAAACTCTCTCATTCTTCTCTTTCAGATCGAGCGAGATCTGTTCTACATTCATTTGCATTAAGGTTTCTGAGTCACCTCCACTCTCCATACCCAACAGCTCACCATCTATAACATTGAAGGCTTCTTCTAATGAATTGGTTACCTTTTGGGCCTGTTCCTTGCCCAGGGCAATGTTATGCTCCCAATACTTCAACAAAATGTTACCCCTAGTTTTTTCTGGGAGGGTGAGTCTGAGAGAACCTGCTGAAGCTCTATCATTCGTGGCTATCACCGCCTCCTGGAAAGAGACCTGAGCTGCTCCTGCATCTCTTTCTCTGTCAACCAGGTTCTCGGAAACCCGATGCATCAACAGACAATCCTCTCGGATTGTTCCTATTTTGGCGAGCAAACTCTGCTGTGCAGAGGAGATCTTGCTCTGAATCTGGGTCGCTCGGGATTTAAAACCCTCGACATCTATCGCACTATTTTGAACGAACTCTATCTGAGCCTGCAACTCTGTGATCATAGTTCTCTGTTGACCCGCCAGTATCCGACCATATCGGATCGCTAGATGCGCTTGCTCCAACTTGGCTTTGAGCGCTTCTATTTCCTTTTTATCAGCTAGTCGGTCCATTTCTATTTCCCCACTCACCTGACCTTTAGCGCTTTCTGCGGCCGAAGCTACTCTGGCTTCGAGAGTCTTGATCAGGCGATTCTTTCTTTTGAGATGATTTTTCAACATCCCAACCGAGAATTGATTCGATGATGCATACGCTCCTAGCGTTCCTGCGATCTCCGTGGTGAATTCCTCATTCTTTTTGTTTTTTCCATCGGTCATAACTTTCAATTTTTTAGCAGTTGATCCTTCGTCCTGGTAGAACTCCATTTTCACCACTGCTTTCCTCTTTTTGTCAAATAAGAACTCGTTTGGAGGAAGTTCTTATGCTCTGATAGGCCTCAGTTCTTCATCAAATATCCATCCCTCGCTGACATTTCCCCGTGCCGACTAAAAGGGTGTGACCGAGGTGATGGGATTTCCTATTTGTTTTTCCGACTCTTTTGGAGTATTGACAAGGTTCTGCTCTTTTGGCGTACCTAGAGCCTCTGTTTCAGTCTCCAGCTTTTGTTCGCCTGGTGGGCCTGGAGTTTTTACTTCCGCCTCTGAAATTTGTTCCCTGGGTGGGTGCGTAGTCTCCTCTTCTGCTTCGGGATTCTTCACTTGCTCTCATTCCTGGTGTTTTCTGAGGTTAGAAATTTGTTCCTCAGAACCTTCAGCATCCTTCTGTTTCGCCATGGAAATACCCAAACCTCCCAACACATCGGGAAGGCTTCTTCGTCTGTGTTCTTGGAATTTTAGCACAGATGCCATGTCTTCGGGTGATAAAGATTGGATCCGAACTAGCACTTCCCCATAAGATCTCGCCCCTCGGAAAATGTCATATGAGGGGGAATTTTCATGTTCAAATATTTTGAGCCCACAATGAGCCAAATGATTTCTTACAACCTTCTGTGGATCATGTTTTTTAATCTCGATGGAGACCAACCTTAGGTCCTCCAGAGCAGCAGCCTCGACTTTGGCATGCCCGAAATCTAATAAAGAATACATATTCATTCGAATGGGAAAAGAGGGCCATACCTTCTTAGAGTAACCCTTGAGTTCTTTGGTCACTCCTCCAATTACCGCTTTCCATGCAACCTCTCGACAAGCTAGTTTATCGGGATGAACAAAGGTAGTGCATGAGGGGGAACAGAAGCCCCGAAAACTCTGATATACGAAAACTCTGCCTCTACATACCAATCCGCGATGCCATTCAGACCTGTTGCAATGTTGTCTGAGACGCGCGGTGGTGGATGACCAAAGATGGTGCTATGCAGGGGTACCATCACTCAATTAAAAATCTCATATGTGAACTTTCCTTCTTTATTCTCCCATAACTTATCATGATACTCATGCACGGGTTTTTCTTGGGTTGGATTCCAAGCCCAACTCATCAAGGGGAATGGCGTCATGGAACATACCGCGTCCATGATATATGCTGACATGAAAAACGAGGACGGTTTCCCACTTTCCTTTTTCTCCCGATACATTGTGACCCTGTTGGCCAAATTGTCTGAGAGCATGTTTACCCAATTAAATGAGCAACCTTCTGCGACCCGAAACATGAGAGGCACCCATCCGATGTATAAATGCGATGTATCTTCTCGCCCAAATAGCTGACATGTCATCATGGCCACATATTTATACTGTGGCTCCAAAGAAGAGATAGAATGAATGCCCCGGTCACTTGCTCTGAATTTTGCTGCACGCGAGACCCAATCTTTGATTAAACCGGACATGGTTTTGTCGTACTGGGTGCACTCTTTCTCTTTGAATTCCTCCAGGAAATCGACACCATATGTATATTCAGATGTAGAAGGTAGCTTGTACATTCTTTGTATATGCTCGGGCCTAAAAGTCCCGACGATAATGCGCTGGATGTTCAGGATCGTCCTGGTAGGTAAGTCTACGTGGTCCAACGCCCACCGGATCATGTCGTAATACGGAAGCAACCGTGGCCTGGTTGCTATTCTGTGCATCTTGGATTGGACGATTATCTTGTATTTGGTGTGTAGATCATCTCTTTCGATGTCGTCGGAGTCGTCTGAGTAATCTACCAATTCTTCTTGCAGAATATTTGACACAAACGACCAGTTGGAGATGGATTCGACACTTTGGGGTGAAGAATCGGAGACATTATCAGAGCCCTGTCCCGTGACTTCAACATTAGCCTTTGCTGATTTCTGCGGAGCCATGGCCGCAGTTTGCGTTTTTTCTCTCCTCTGATAGAACTGCGTATACATATAGAAAGTATTTAACTCGGAAACAATGAGCTCCGCGTGCTATGAAAAATGCATAATGAAACGTAGTTCTTGGATATATTTGAAAAACTGTAGCTTTCAAAGCAAGCCTATCAATTCACAATTAGAAATAAATTTATGTCGTAAAGAATCCGATCTTATTTATTTGTGGATTCACCCTAAATCTTCATTAATGTCATCAATGTTTGACGGTTTGACAGTGAGTCAGAGTAGGGAAAGAGATGGTTACCTCGGGAAATGTGCAAGCCTCGATGCGCGGGACATATCTCGCTTTATTTTAAATTATCAGAACTTAGCACGTTAATAACTTTCTCGCTGTTCGCTGCATCGTGAATTTCCTTTTATCATTTTGAGTCCCTAACTCGCGAGATCACGAGGACCGACTTTGGCTTAATTAACATTAATCGTGATTTGGAACTTCATTAATTTTATAATCAATTTATTTCGCCATATCACGACTCAGAACTTCGGAGACAAGTTTATGGGAGATTTGTGCGCCGAGTCACGAAACTGCGAGAGGGCGATAATTAAGATTCAATTTAGGGGAGAAAAATCTTGGATTAGGCGATTAATTAATCACGTTTTAATTACTTCACAACTTCGTGAGTCGGGATTTTAGACGTCGTAACTTTATAAAAGATAGTCCCGAATGGCGAGACGCCGAGAACGGATTTAACTAAAGTTATCTTTTTAGTGCCTACAGACCTTGACCAGGGTTAGCCCGATAGAACCTCGTGTTCTCAGCTCTCAGAGCTATACAAATAAAAATTTGAACTTAGCGAACGTCGAGGCACGAAACCCCAATGACGTCTAATCACTGGGTTAAAAGGTCTTACCCTGGTTACTGTCTTGAGTGAAAATTTAAAAAGACTTCGCTGTTTAGTGACTCAGGACATTTAAATTTATGAGTTGTATTTTCCGCCTGCGAGATCCCGAAGTAAGACAAAAGGCCATCTTTAGCAAGTCTCAAAAATTGAAAAATGTGAAGGGTAAAAGATAAAAACAAGGGCGGCTCCAACATAGGCTCCAACTAGGGATCACACCTCCCTGTGAGGTGGGAAGAATAGTAGACCAGGTTCCAATATTGGGTAAATGGGGTCAAAATCTGAAAAATGTAGAAAGATTTCAAGGAAAAAGGATCGAAGGGGGAAAAGATTTTGTTTTTTACCTCGAGATTTTTTTTTTTTTTTTAAATCAGATACTCTTTCCAAACACAGTTGTATTCTCTTTCACAATTTTCCTTTTCCCACTACTAACTTTGGGAATGTTTTAAGACATCGAAACGACCCTAGGAGATTCAATAGCTCTTGTGATTCTTAGCTTGCATCAAAATAATGATATTATATATTTTTAAATCGGGAAGTCCCGTCCGAATTTGGGGTAATGATCAAGTTTTTAGAAAGAGTTGGTTACCGGAGTAGAGTGACCTTCATGTATAACATCCTTATAGATATCTCAGACATTGCTTCACTGCCAGCGGGCTTGTTCAGTACCCCAGTGAAGTTGTCTGACCCTTTTTCACTGAATTTATTTTCACCACTTCGGAAAATATTTATGCGTTTAAACACTGAGACGAGGGCAATCATTTTCTGAATTTCCTTTCATTGTCTTGCTGGACTAGGTGGGGGCAATCATTTATGAATTTCCTTTTACCACCTGTCTTATAATTTACTTTTAAAACATGAAGATGGGAGCAATCAGTTTATATCAGGGTTGATATCTGTGTAATATTTTGTATCAGAGGTCTGTCAACTTATTTTGATTACTCGGTATCAATCTTCCTTTGACCTTCACAACACCTTCATTCTTAGGGAGACAGGGGAAAATAATAGATTTTAAGGGGCATCCTATTCGAGCAAGATTTGATTCTTCCGAAACTGTTGAAAAACCTAGGAAAGTTAAGATCACTCTAAACGTTCTTTCGTTTAGCAGGAGATTAAGTAGTTGTGAAGACCAACTTTCCTATCAAGATCTGTTTCGAAACCCCTGAGGTTTAAAATGAAATACTTATATCCCTTCGCAAAGACTCCGAAAGATGGTGATTTGCTAAAAGTTAGACCAGGAGGTGGACGGATATAAGGCGGCTATTTAGTGACTGAAAACAAAAGGTCAAAACAGTTCAAGACTGGCATTTAAGATATCGTTGGGGACAGTTATTCTGACTGGATGTTTTTAGATTTAGTGTATTCATTCAAATTACTTTAACTCGAAGAATATCCAACCAGCAAGAATTCTGCTACCTAACATTTTAGCCTACACTGTAATTTGAAAAACTTTACCTTGATTTACTTTAAACAGTCTTTTATAACCTGTGTATTTCGAAAGCTCACCTTTATCTTTTATTTTCATTTCCTTTGTGCATTATGAAATTAATCTAGGTATCACCTGCTTTGTGCCACTCTATTTCTGACACCGACCTGCAAATTACTTTTCCTGCTAGTTTCATCTGCAGCTGGAATCCTGTAAAAAGTGAATACAAATCTTATTGGAAATGTGTCAAGCATTTAGGAACAAAAAGTAGAGAATTAAAAGTAAATGTTCAAATGAAGATATGCGTATGCACAAAACATTAAATTTATTTATTTACAACTCCCTTTTTTTTTTTTTTTTATTTACAAATGTTAGGTCATGTAATGTTTCAGATATTGCCCGTTGACAGGGGCACTGAGGACTTCTCCGTCGATGTTCTCCAATAGGAAGGAGTTTTTTCCTTCCGGAGCCGAGACCCTGAATGGTCCATACCAGAGATGGTCAAATTTACCATGCTTCACGGCTTCTTCCCTTCTCGTATCCCATCTTAATACTAAGTCACCTGGAAGGAATTCTCTATCTTTTGCTTTGAGGTCGAACAATGCTTTCATATCGTCCTGGTACTTCTGCATTTTCTCATCAACCTCCACTCGATGCTGTTGAATCTCGATCAACTGGTTAATTATTTTGGTTACATGATTGGGTTCTTCGTTCTGATCCTGCCATAACTTCATTACTGGCAACACTAAGTTTATAGGTAGAACTGCATTTGTCCCATAGACCATTTGAAATGGAGAAATGTTGATAGACCTTTTAGTGTTGATGCGGTTTGCCCACAATGCGTACTTCAAGTGTACATGCCAGGACCTTTTATTTTCATCCAGTTCTCTCTTGATTATGTTTTCCAGGCTCTTGTTTGATGATTCGGCCAGCCCGTTTCCCTGGGGGTAATAAGCAGTGGAATGGCCGAGAATGATATTGTACTTCTGGCAGAAGTTGATCATAGCCATCGACTTGAAGGCCTGGGTGTTGTCGGTAACAATATTTTGGGGACACCCGAATCTTGACAGGATATTATCTTCCAAAAATTCGATCACCACCGAGTCTGTCGCCCTTTTGGTTGGAATGGCTTCCACCCACTTTGTAAAATAATTTGTGGCTATTAAGATCCACTTATGCTGAGCACTGGAATGGGGATTAATTTCCCCTATGAAATCTAGCCCCCATTGTTGAAATGGGGATTCAGTTTTGACTGGAACGAGTGGTAGTTCAGGGAGTTTCTGTTTACTAGCGAATAGTTGACACGGGTTGCAGGCACGCACTTTGGCATTGACGTCCGAAAATAGTTTCGGCCAATAGTACCCGGCCCTCAAGATCTTGTAGGCTATGGCTCTCCATGCATGATGTCCTCCATAGATCCCTTCGTGAAATTCCTCTATAACCTGTGGAGTTTCCAACTCAACCAAACAGACCAGTAGGAACCCGAGTGGATCCTTCCAGTATAGCTGATTTTTGGCGATACAATATTTTACAGCATGAAGTTTTAAAGTTCTGCATTTGGCTGGTGATAGTCCATCTGGACATTTCAGGTTTAACAAGTAGAACACTATGTCTTTATACCAGCCTGACGATATGAATTTTTCTTCGACCTTGCTTGGCTCTGTCTGGTCATCCAACTCTGGCAGGTGTGCGTCTTCATCTTCCCCTTGGAGGCAATTAATATCAAGAGCTCTAAGATTCGACTCAACCAAGAGTTTGGCCAGACCTTTCCCCTTTATCAATTTGGTCGGCTTGACTTCCAAAACGAATTCTTGTATTTTAGCGAGCCAGCGGCCTCGTTTTCCATCACTGTCTGGCTGTACCAATATATCTTTCACAGCGCTGGTAGGCACTTACGCGATAATTTTTGAATGAAGTACATAGGTTCTGAATGCTTTTAGTGCTTTCACCATTGCGTACGCTTGCTTTTCTATTATGTCATACTTTAGTTTGGCGTCTCTGAGGCTCTTGCTAAAAAACAAGATTGGTCGTTCGAAGCCTTCATTATGCTTTTACAGGAGCACCGTGGCGATAGTATGTTCAGAAGCAAATGAGAAGATGAGGAAATCTTTCAAGTAATCTGGGCTTGCTAACACGGTGCTTCGCTGATGACTTTTTTAATACGCGCGAATGATGCTTTAGCCTCGATCGTCCAATGTACTCTGTTATCTTTCTTCAACATTCCTGTGATCAATTTGACAATCTCAGCAAAATTGGGGATAAACCTTCGTAAAATTTTTATTGTACCTAAGAAAGATTGAATTTCTTTTACGTTTATGGAAATATTTATAGTTTATATTGCTTCAATCCTCTTAGGATCAACCCTGATCCCATCCTTAAATATGATATGCCCTAGAATCTTACTTTCCCGCATGGTGAAATGTGATTTCTTCGGGTTCAAAGACAGACCATACCTGCGACATTTTTCGAAAGTCTGTTTTAGATGGCTCAAATGTTCTTCATTGGTTTTAGAGAAAATCGTCAAATCGTCAAGGTAGATGACTACGAACTTGTCCCTTTCTCCCACGAAAGCGATGTCCATAGCTCGCTGGAAAGTGGCACCTGCATTCATTAAACCAAAAGGCATCTTATCATACATGAATGTACCCCATGGTGTGGTGAAAGCAGTTTTTTATCTGTCTTTCTCGTTCATGGAGATTTGGTTATATCTAGAGAACCCATCTATCATAGACATTCGATTTTCTCCGACTACCTTTTCCAAGACGTGGTCCATTTTGGGGAGCAGATAATTATCCTTAAGGGAAGACTTATTTAAATTTCGGAAATCTACACACAGTCCGATTTCTCCGTTCTTTTTCATGACCAGTACCAAATTTTCCACCCAGTCTGAGTACCTCAGAGGTATGATTATTTTCGCATCTAAAAGCTCCTCAACTTCCTTTTCAATCACAGGCAACAAAATGGGGTTAAATTGCCTAATCTTTTGCCTAAACGGCTTGACCCCGGGCTTCAAAGGTATCTTGTGCTCAATTATGGAAGTGTCATATGTTCTAATCTCATCATAGGGCCAGGCGAAAACATCTTTGTACTGTCTGAGAAGCTCACTGTACTGGACTTTTACCTTGGGAGGGAGGACCTTTGATATCTTTACTATCCTGGATTCTTTCTCAATTCCTATCTCGCGGTCCTCCACTTCTTCAGGTTGGGGCTGCAAAGTGGATTTCACAGGTACGTCGTTCTGATCGAAAAGTCTTTCTAAAGGAATTAAGCCTTTCGGAATTTGGTTGTTTTTAAGGACCAACATATGATGATCCGCTATTTTTTCTCGGAAGGTTTTAGGATCTTCCCCTTCTTGCATAATCCACATCGGGTCATGTTGATTCTCTTGGTCTGGATGAGTTTCGAAGAACTCACCTACTGCTATAAGAAATTTGTTGATTTGTTCATCATCTTCAAAGACCTGCCAGTGTCGGACATTATCTGGTATAGAGGGTTTGTATCTGATTTCAATGTGATATTTCAGTTTGACGGTTGTGGGAGGAGAAAATGTTGAAGTTTCCTTGTCCAATGCGTCAGCATGTAGATTCTCTGCGCGAGGGATAAAATGGACCTTTACAGATGAAAAAAAATTCTTCATCAAATCCCAAACACAATTTCTGTATGTTCTTAGTATGGGATGCATAGCTAAGTACTGTCGGTTTACTTGTTTAACTATTAGCTCTGCGTCACCATAAACTTCCAGGTTATTTATATTTATCTTTTTCACAGCCTCTAATCCTAAAACCAATGCTTCATATTCACATACCTTGTTAGTGCAATAAATGTCCCACTGCATTCAGTAAGAGAAAGGAACAATTAATTTACCTTCGGGAGCCACTAAGAGAACTCCCGCACCTGCCCCTTCAGAACATAAGGCACCATCGAAATACATTTTCCAAACTCCGGTATTACACAGCTCTTCTGTCAAATGACTTATCTCTTCCTGTTTCATATCGAGTTCCTCTATACACCCATCCAAACCATCATCAAAATACAAGATGCAATTCCCCAGATCTTGATCGACAACGTAAATGGGAAAGTTATCTGGGTTTTGAGGGTCACTGACTGTATAGGCTAATCTCGTTTCTCTGTACAAATGAGTGAACTGACAATCGAAAACTGGGATTTTGGCATATGTCATGTCCAACTACAAAGAACCTCCCAACTTGGCCCCCCATGACCTAGACAATAGCATACCATACTTAGGGGGGATATCGGCGATAACCACATTCATCAGGATACTTTTAACATGGACCTGCGCTAGGGTAACTACCAGATCCTTTATCATCCCCATGCATTTAACCTTCCTTGAATCGAAAGAATACAGATTTCCATAAGGTCTCATGATCTGGAGACCCAACTTCTCCATTATAATTTTGGGCATAACATTATGAGAAGCCCCGGAGTCTAACATACAATTATGCAGCAACTGATCATGTATATTCAGGGTGATATAAAAAGGAGCGATGTTGTCTTTGGACCCTTAAAAATGAGGACCAAAGGTGATGTTAGGTCTATCATATTCCAAGTTGATAACATCAGACTGACTCTCTAGCTCGCAGACACCCATTGCTTTGGCAATTTGCTTCCGATAGACGAGATTTTTGGCTAATTCTACCAAAGGAATCGGTATCTTAATTTTGTTTAATTCATTTTCAAAATTGAAAGATGTGTTTACCTTGTCCGTTTCTTTGGTGGAAAATTCCGAGTTTTTTCTTTCCGAATTTCTTGTCTGGATCGCTTTATCACTCGTGATCCTTTTTGAAGACGTAACCTTATCTACTAGTTCGGCTTCTTGTGTTTGAGTTTCAACTTTTTTTTCCTCGGGCTCTTGAGTGCTTGCTACCTTGGTTTTCTTACTGGGTAACAAAGTCTCTTCCGAAGGAGGTTCATAAGCTTGAACTTTTTGAAGGATTTTCTTAGGTTGATTTGTTGAGGTAGGCTTACCCTTGGATCTTAGATTGTACTTGGGTTGAAACTCGACCATTATCATCTATGTTTCTGGTTGAGATATACTGGGATCAGTGTGATCACCTTCTTTGTCCTCATTAGACGGTTGAGGGGTGTTCAAATATTTTTCATAATCTTCACGAGTCAGATATGGCTGTGAACAGTCATCACCAAAATTCACGACTTCATCTTCCGAATCTCCGAAATCTTGGAGGTCATTTACTCCTATAAAATTTTCGCTTTTTAATGGAGCTTGTATTTTTTTATCTTCGTTCTTTATTTGTTTGTGTTGATTTTGGGGATTTGGGTTTCTCCTGAAGTCCTTTTTATTTGAAGAATCATCCTTAACCTTCTCCAACTCCATCCTAGAAATTTTGTTGGACAGTTCTTTAATCACTCGGGCCATATCATCTACTCTTTCATCAGTGTATCGATTCGAGCCCGAAGGACTTGCTGGTTCCCTATAGTGCCTATTATCGCGGTTGATTGTTTCGAATTTAGATTTTAATTTTCCCGAAGCTATCATATTAGATTCAATTTCGATAGCATCGTCTTGCATTCTATTTATGGTGGCTCCTCTTATTTCTCGCAAAAGTAGTGCGAAATCCGGCTCGAAAGCTCCCGCAAAGCTTACTTTGGCTGAGGTTTCAAAGGGTTTAACTGCGGCGGGAATCTTATTATATAGTTTGTTGAATCTTAGAATAAATTCCATAATCGTTTCTGAGTTCTTTTTCTTTAGGGACCCAAACTCGGTAAGATAATATAAGTGATCTTTTTGCTCTCCCCATTGTCTTAGGAAAGCATCTTCCAAAGTGTCATATGACAGGATAGAAGCTGCGGGTAAGCTCCGAAACCAAGTTCGGATAGGTCCTTCAAAGGTCTAGACAAGGAGTCTCGAATAGACATCTTCATGCTCGATACCACATATGTATGCAAATTGGTCAAAGAAATTTATATGCTCGGCTGCGGTTAGATCTCCCTCCCCAGTGAACTTAGGAATATTTTTGATGTAGTTTTCAGGTAAATCATGGAGGGGGACGGGAAAAACCAGGGGGGCGTATCTTGCCGCTACCTTTGCGAAAACTCTGGGAGGAGGGACTTGCACTTGACCTCCACCTCCTCCTCCAGGAGCTCCTCCACCACCTCCTCCGGCGGCTGCCATTGATTTTGGTGGGGAAACAGGCGAGACTGGGAAATTCAGTCGAAGAAAAGATGGTATGTCAACTGTCAATGGACTTTCTAAAGGATATTTTCCCTTGTGTATGGATGGGAAAGTTTGATGAATCTCACTCCTAACTTCGAAACAGTTTGTCGTCAGATCTCGGGTATCAAACAGAGGACTGTGTGAAGTAGAAGGCTCTGAATGGCATTTAGTCTTTAAATTTTTTTTGGGATTATTAACAAGCGTAATCAGCTTACCATCTGGGTTCTGTCTGGTATTCCTTCTAATGAATGCCAGCTTATTTTTTCGTGGAGTCGCCAAGTGAAAGATTGAAAAGCCTTAAAATTGTGTGTAATCAATGTTCACTATCAAGCAGTAACACTTTCAACGAAATAAATGTCGTTTTCCCAGGGAAAAGATTTCGTAACTTCGCTCCCCGGCAACAGTGCCAGAAAGATGTTGTTCTTGAGTCTGTACTTAAGGCTCGAAAGTACAGTGTCAAGGCATCCGAAAGTGGGTGAAAGATGGGTAAGATGGTAACTTCAACCTTCAGTATAAGAAACTAGGGAAGGTTTCTACGTTCACGTCGTCTAGCTTCCAACTGTTCCTGAGTAGTTATATCTTGTTCAATGGTTGCCCATGAACATTCAAGTTCGTCCTAGTTATTAACAGTTTTAAGGATTATGTAAAAAATATTTAAAGCGATATGCGTTTGGTTCGATAGTCCGGGCTCGATATTAGGCTGTGTCGCTGCAGGGACAATCATGGAGGAACAGTAATATTTGGAAAGGATTTAAAGAAAGATTAAATGCTGTCTTGATTTGGTCGAAATAAAGAGAATTTTATGTTTTTTGAAATAAAATAGAAATACAAATTGAAGGCTCTTTCCCGTAACTGTATTATATTTTAATATAAAGGTGTGATGTGAAAGAGAAACATTTAGCTGCATATAATGCAAGGTTCCTGTCAAAGAGAAAACTCACATATAAACAGAAGAGGAAATTAGTAAGAAAATAACTGACATAGCGAAGAATATATGTAGAATTCTGAAAGTGCAGACTGGTCTTACACCCACTGATAGCTGGTGCAGAGGAAAGACAATCAACAAATACAGAAAACCAGAATCCTTTTGTTATAGTAGTGGTCGTACTAAAACATAACAAAGCACATCAATTATGAATAATGGAATGAAATGAAATATGAAATACAAAGAAACAAACTTGTAACACAGTCTGGACGGAATCGAGAATCTCCAGATTTTCTTATATTAACTTCTCGAATGTAAAAACTCTATTACAGTCAACACAAAAAAGGTCCAGCCCTTTCTTTTTCTTTTCGTGATATATTTATACAACTTTACAGATCAGTTAGAATCTCAACGGTTTCACAAATTCGGTTACAACCGAGAGGAGTGAAATCACTCCCTTTCTGCTACTCTATTTTCAGTTGGTGCCAGGTGTTCATCTTTGTGCGGATTCGGTGCAAGCGCTACATTTTTCCATAAACTGAGATACGATCTGCGAAGGTTCCGCTTGACAGCTGGCCTCAACGAAGTAAGATTCTTGGGCTAACTGTTGCAACTTGTCTCCCGTTTGTGCATCGACGATGTCGAGGGCACTTAATTGTGCGCTGGGTTGGATTAAGTGCTTGTCAACTTGAGCCATGTCCACCCTGTCCATTTGAGAAATACCTGTCGAAACTCTCTCATTCTTCTCTTTCAGATCGAGCGAGATATGTTCTACATTCATTTGCATTAAGGTTTCTGAGTCACCTCCACTCTCCATACCCAAAAACTCGCCATCTATAACATTGAAGGTTTCTTCTAATGAATTGGTTACTTTTTGGGCCTGTTCCTTGCCCAGGGCAATGTTATGATCCCAATCCTTCAACAAAATGTTACCCCTATTTTGTTCTGGGAGGGCGAGTCTGGGAGAACCTGCTGAAGCTCTATCATTCGTGGCTATCACCGCCTCCTGGAAAGCGACCTGAGCTTCTCCTGCATCTCTTTCTCTGTCAGCCAGGTTCTCGAAAACCCGATGCATCAACAGACAATCCTCTCAGATTGTTCCTATTTTGGTGAGCAAACTCTGTTGTGCAGAAGAGATCTTGCTCCAAATCTGGGTCACTCGGGATTTAAAACCCTCGACATCTATCGCCCTGTTTTTAGTGAACTCTATCTGAGCCTGCAACTCTGCGATCATAGTTCTCTGTTGACCCGCCAGTATCCGACCATCTCGGATCGCTAGATGTTCTTGCTCCAACTTGGCTTTGAGCGCTTCTATTTCCTTTTTATCAGCTAGTTAGGCCATTTCTATTTCCCCACTCACCTGACCTTTAGTGCTTTCTGTGGCCGAAGCTACTCTGGCTTCGAGAGTCTTGATCAGGCGATTCTTTCTTTTGAGCTGATTTTTCAACATCCCGACCGAGAATTGATTCACCGATGCATATTCTCCTAGCGTTCCTGCGATCTCCGTGGCGAATTCCTCATTCTTTTTGTTTTTTCCATCGGTCATAACTTTGAATTTTTTAGTAGTTGATCCTTCGTCCTGGTAGAACTCCCTTTTCACCACTGCTTTCCTCTTTTTGTCAAAGAAGAACTCGTTTGGAGGAAGTTCTTCTGCTCGGATAGGCCTTAGTTCTTCATCAAATATCCATCCCTCGTTGACATTTCCCTGTGCCGACTGCAAGGGTGTGACCGAGGTGATGGGATTTCCTATTTGTTTTGCCGACTCTTTTGGAGTATTGACAGGGTTCTGCCCTTTTGGCGTACCTAGAGCCTCTGTTTCAGTCTCCATATTTTGTTCTCCTGGTGGGCCTGGAGTTTTTACTTCCGCCTCTGAACTCTGTTCCCTGGGTGGGTGCGTAGTCTCCTCTTCTACTTCAGGATTCTTCACTTGTTCCCCTTCCTGGTGTTTTCCGAGATTAGAAATTTGGTCCTCAGAACCTTCAGCATCCTTCTGTTTCGCCTCGGAAATACCCAGACCTCCCAACACAGCGGGAAGGCTTCTTCGTCTGTGTTCTTGGAATTTTAGTACAGATGCCATGTCTTCGGGTGCTAAAGATCGGATCCGAACTAGCACTTCCCCATAAGATCTCGCCCCTCGGAAAATGTCATCCGAGGGGGAATTTTCATGTTCGAATCTTTTGAGCCCACAATGAGCCAAATGATTTCTTACAACCTTCTGTGGATCATGTTTTTTAATCTCGATGGAGACCAACCTTAGGTCCTCCAGAGCAGCAACCTCGACTTTGGCATGCCTGAAATCTAATAAAGAATACATATTCATTCGAATGGGAAAAGAGGGCCATACCTTCTTAGAGTAACCCTTGAGTTCTTTGCTCGCTCCTCCAATTACCGTTTTCCATGCAACCTCTCGACAAGCCAGTTTATCGGGGATGAACAAAGGCAGCGCATGAGGGGGAACAGAAGCCCCGAAAACTCTGATATACGAAAAATCTGCCTCTACATACCAATCCGCGATGCCATTCAGACCTGTTGCAATGTTGTCCAAGACGCGCGGTGGTGGATGCCCAAAGATGGTGCTATGCAGGGGTACCATCACCCAATTAAAAATCTCATATGTGAACTTTCCTTCTTTATTCTCCCATAACTTATCATGATACTCATGCATAGGTTTTTCTTGGGATGGATTCCAAGCCCAACTCATCAAGGGGAATGGCGTCATGGAACATACCACGTCCATGATATATGCTGACATGAAAAACGAGGACGGTTTCCCACTTGCCTTTTGCTCCCGATACGCTGTGACCCTGTTGGACAAATTGTCTGAGAGCATCTTTGCCCAATTAAATGAGCAACCTTCTGCGACCCGAAACATGAGAGGCACCCATCCGATGTAGAAATGCGATGTATCTTCTCGTCCAAACAGCCGACATGTCATCATGGCCACATATTTATACTGTGGCTCCAAAGAAGAGATAGAATAAACGCCCTGGTCACTTGCTCTGAATTTTGCTACGCGTGAGACCCAATCTTTGATCAAACTGGACATGGTTTTGTCGTACTGGGTGCACTCTTTCTCTTTGAATTCCTCCAGGAAATCGGCACCATATGTATATTCAGATGTAGAAGGTAGCTTGTACATGCTTTGTATATGCTCGGGCCTAAAAGTCCCGACGATAATGCGCTGGATGTTCAGGATCGTCCTGGTAGGTAAGTCTACGTGGTCCAACGCCCACCAGATCATGTCGTAATACGGAAGCAACCGTGGCCTGGTTGCTCTTCTGTGCATCCCGGATTGGACGATTATCTTGTATTTGGTGTGTAGATCATCTCTTTTGACGTCGTCGGAGTCATCTGAGTAATCTACCAATTCTGCTTGCGGAATATTTGACACAAACGACCAGTCGGAGATGGATTCGACACTTCGAGGTGAAGTATCGGAGACATTATCAGAGCCCTATCCCGTGACTTCGACATTAGCCTTTGCTGATTTCTGCGGAGCCATGGCTGCAGTTTGCGTTTTCGCTCTCCTCTGATAGAACTGTGTATACATACAGAAAGTATTTAACTCAGAAACAATTTGCTCTGCGTGCTATGAAAAATTCATAATGAAACATAGTTCTTGCATATATTTGAAAAACTGTACCTTTCAAAGCAAGCCTATCAATTCACAATTAGAAATAAACTTATGCCGTAAAGAATCCGATCTTATTTATTTGTGGATTCACCCTAAATATTCATTAATGTCATCAATGTTTGACGGTTTGACAGACAGTCGGAGTAGGTAAAGAGATGATTACCTCAAGAAATGTGCAAGCCTCGATGCGCGGGACATATCTCTCTTTATTTTAAATTATCATAACTTATCACGTTAATAACTTTCTCGTTGTTCTCTGCATCGTGAATTTCCTTTTATCATATTGAGTCCCTAACTCGCGAGATCGCGAGGACCGAATTTGTCTTAATTAACATTAATCGTGATTTGGAACTTCATTAATTTTATAATCAATTTATTTCACCATATCGTGACTCGGAACTTCAAAGACAAGTTTCTGGGAGATTTGTGCGCCGAGTCACGAAACTGCGAGAGGGCGATAATTAAGATTCAATTTAGGGGAGACAAATATTGGATTAGGCGATTAATTAATCACATTATAATTACTTCGCGACTTCATGAGTCGGGATTTTAGACGTCGTAACTTTATAAAATATAGTCCCGAATGGCGAGATGCCGAGAACGGATTTGACTAAAGTTAGATTTTTAGTGCCTACAGACCTTGACCAGGGTTAGCCCGAAAGAACCTCATGTTCTCGGCTCTCGGAGCTATACAAATAAAAATTTGAACTTAGTGAACGCCGAGGCACGAAACCCCAACGATGTCTAATCACTGGGTTAAAAGGTCTTACCCTGGTTACTGTCTTGAGTGAAAATTTAAAAAGACTTCGTCGTTTAGTGACTCAGGACGTTTAAATTTATGAGTTGTATTTTTCGCCCTGCGAGATCCCGAAGTAAGACAAAAGGCCATCTTTAGCAAGTCTCAAAAATTGAAAAATGTGAAGGGTAAAAGATAAAAACAAGGGCGGCTCCAACATCAGTGATGGCTTCGGGCTCCAATATAATTTTTCCTTCCTCATCAAGTTCTGGAAATATAGTTTGAACTCATATCTTGTCACCTATAACCTTCTTTAAGGATGAAATATGGAAAACTAGATGTACTCGTGAGGATGCAGGCAACTCCAATTTGTATGCCATAGTACCAATCTTTTGTAACACCTTATAAGGGCCATAGTACTTTGGTGATAATTTATTATCCTTCTTGGCTTTCTTGAGGGACATCTGTTTGTATGGTTGCAGTCTTAAAAACACCCAATCCCCTAATTCAAAACTCCTTTCACTACGATGTTGATCTTCTTATTGTTTCATGTGATTTTGTGCCATGGTCAGGTTGTCCTTTAATATTTGGAGAACTTCTTGTTGATGCTCGATGTGATATTCCACTACTTGAAACTTATATTTTTCTTTTAGAGAAGAAGTGATGGAAGGAGGGTGGTATACATAGAGTGCCATAAATGGTGTCATTTTTGTTTTAGTATGAAAGGAGGGGTTATACCACCATTATTCCAAGGGTAACCATTTGAACCATTGTGTTTGTTTATCAGAGACAAAGCAACGAAGGTAGCCTTATAGAATTGTTTTCACTATCTCGGTTTGTCCATCATATTGAGGATGATAGGATAAGCTATCAGCCAATTGAGTACCCAAACAATAAAATATTTTTTTCCAAAAATGTCCAGTGAAGATAGGATCTCTGTCACTTACAATAATATTTGGGATTCCATGTAGTTTTTGAACTATCTCCATGAATGCGGTGGAAACTGTATTGGCCTTGAAGGGATGAGAGAGTGCACAAAAGTGTATGTACTTGGTCAGTTTATCAACAATCACCATGATGACACTCTTTACTTTAGACTTCGGTAACCCTGTGATGAAATCCATGGAAAAATCCTCCCAACACTATCTTGGGATGGCTAATGGTTGTAAAAGACCCGGGGTCTTAATTTTTCCACCTTATTTTGTTGGAAAACCAAGCATTCTTCTACAAACATTTGAACATCAGTTTTAAGGCCATCCCCAAAAAAATCCTTCTTGAACCTATGGTAGGTTTTAAAAAATATTGAGTGCCCTCCTACCGGAGAGGTGTGCAATTCCAATAGTACCTTTTGTTTGAGTTGGGAGATCTTACATAAATATAAGTGATATTTGTACCATAATGAATCATTTTTCCATGTAAATGAATCTGATGCAATGGAATCTTTCTACAACCTTTGAATGAGAGTCCACACATTTTCATCATTCTTCCATTCATCCCTTGCTTCTATTATCTAATCAGGTTGGATGATCGAGTTAGCACAGAAAAAGGCCTCAACATCTTCATCCTTTCTTGAGAGTGCATTTGCCACAACATTTTTCTTCCCTTTTTTGTAGATGATTTCAAAATCATAACCCAATATCTTGGTCAACCATTTTTGTTATTCTTCTGAAGATAGTCTTTGTTCCAAGAAGTATTTAAGACTATCATGATTTGTTTTGACCTTGAAGTTCCTATCTATTAGGTAAGGGCGCCATTTTTTCAATGCATGTAGTATTTCCATCATTTCCTTCTCATAGATGGGTTTGTGTAAGTCCTTTCCCTTGAGTGGCCGACTTTCAAAATCCAGGGTCCTTCCTTCTTTCATTAGGACAACACCAATGCCATTTCCCGAGGCATCACATTCCACAATAAAGGTTTTTGTGAAGTCTAGTGTGGTCAATACATGAGCTTTTCACATCATCTCTTTAAGTTGTTCAAAATATTTAGTTTTCTCTGGAGTCTATGGAAATGCACCCTTCTTATTTAGTGTCGTTAAAGGTGCTACTATTCTCCCATAGTTCCAAACAAAATTGCGGTAGTAACCTGTCAAACCCAAAAATCCTCTAAGATTCTTCAATGTTTTGGGAATCGGCCAATCCATCATGGTCTTAATCTTGTTAGGGTCTACCTTAAAACCTTCATGAGATACAATATGACCCAAATACTCTACCTCCTTCACCCCAAAGAAACATTTGGATGGTTTGGCATATAGTTGTTTCTCCTTTAGTAGTTGTAGAACCTTGTCAACATGTCACACATGATCCTCCCAAGATTTTCTATAGATTATTATATCATCAAAAAATACTAACACAAATTTTTGAAGGAAGGGCTTGAAAATGGAATTCATCAACCCTTGGAATGTGAAAGGTACATTTGTAAGGCCAAAAGGCATGACCAAAAATTCATAATGGCCTTCATGAGTTCAGAATGTTGTTTTTGGGATATATTCTTCCTTCATTCTAATATGATGATACCCTGAACGGAGATCCAAATTTGTGAAATAGATTGCTTCATGTATTTCATCTAACAATTTATCAATGATGGGAATGGGAAACTTATATTTAATAGTGATCTTGTTGAGCTCTCTATAATCTGGACACATACGCCATGAGCCATCTTTCTTGAGTACCATTACCACCGATGCAGAGTCAAAAATTTGGCTAGGTCTAATAATTCCAACCTCTAACATTTCTTCAACCATATGCTCAATTTCACTCTTTTGGGCATAAGGGTATCTGTATAGCCTGATGTTAGGAGGAATACTCCTAGGAATTAGGTGAATATCATTGTGTGATTTCGAGTGGGTGGAATAACTTTGGGAATATCTTCAAATAATTTGAAATGATTGTCAATGATCCCTTGGAGATCTAGGGGAATAGATGGCTTAGATGTTTGAACATCTAGTGAGCATAGTTGTGCAATTACACCTTGATGCCTGTTTTTCAATAATTTTTTCATGCCATTAGAGCTTATCACCTTACTAGGTTTCCCTGTGATACCTCTTAACTCAATTTATTTTCCTTCCAATGAAAATTTCATGAAAAGTTCTTGAAAATTAAAGGACATTGCTCCTAATGATTGTAAACATTGGATTCCTAGTACGACATTAGCACCACCTATGGGTATATAAATCATTGGAATATTCATTACATATTCCCCCATAGTAAGAATGATCTTATTGAATTTTCCTGAGAAATTGATAGTTCCTCCATTTTCAATCATTACTTGAAACTCTGGTGCTGGACATACAAAGAAATTGAGAGCTTTGGCTAATTTATAGTGAATGAAATTATGAGTACTACCAAAATCAATTAGGACTATTACCTTTTTCTTTTTGATATATCCTTCGATCTTGAGGGTTTGAGGACTGCTAATTACAGTCAATGCATTACACAATATCACAGGAGTCAACTCTTTAGAAGAAATCACTTCTACATTTTCATATTGAGATGGTTCTTGTTCTTGTTCTTCTTCCTCTTCACAATCTATGTAGAATAATTTCTTATCACCACACTTATGTCCCTTACTGTACTTTCTGTCACAATTAAATCATAAACCTTTTTCTTTTCTTTCCTCCAATTGTTGAGGTGTCAACCTTGTAGGTTGAGGTGTTTTAGAAGAAGGAACATTATTCTCTCAATAGATGTTAGGAGTGGTCCTTCTAGTAGCCATAGCCATATTTTTAATTTCAACAATTCTTGCCACCCTAAATGCATTCTCCAATGATTTGGGTTCCCAAAGGCGAACCTCATGTTGAATGTTATCCCTTAAATTTCCTATGAATACATCAATCAAGTGCTCATATGGAATATTTTTTACCTTTATATTCAATCTTTGGAAGTTCTCAATGTGTTCTGTAACTGAACCCTTTTGCTTGAGATTTATCAATTGGATAAATAAAGTATTGCTCCTTGTATCCTCATAGTGTGTTATCATTTCTTCTATGAAAATTGTCCAAGTGACGAGTGATTTGTGAGAACAAAGCCATCGATACCACACAAATTGATTGGGTTCTAAATATAAAGAAGCAATTCGTACCTTTTGTGTATGTGGCACATTATGTAAGTCAAATAATTTCTCCATATGAAGTATCCATGTGATTGGGTCCTTGCCATCAAACTTCCTCATATCGATATTAGGAAAGTGGTTGGTCTTCAACCCAAGGTTAGAGTTTCTCCATTCTTGATTCATCTTCCTTGTGTCCTCACAATGAGTTTCATGGGATACATTTTCACTTTCAGGTGTACTCTCTATTAGGAAAATTTTCAATCCTTCCATGATCTCCCTTTTTAAACCATCCATCTTAGTATCCATTATTGCCTCCAACTTAGCTTCAATTGAATCCATCATCCCTTGTAGTTCATATTTTGTTATTGTCTTCTTTTGTAAATCATTTATGTCCCTACACATTTCTTCACCTTTATCAAGGGTCCAATTAGGACTGTTTGGAGGCTTATTTGGTGTAGAAGTTCCCTTTTTTGGTGGCATGTTGGCCAAATATCACCTGAAACCTTGATTTTAGGTGGTTCTGCTAGACAATATTTCTTTTGTTGTATCTCCAAAATTTTTCCCCTTATGGATATGAAAATTTATTTTTTGTAGTTCTCTGATATTTCTTCTTTGCAATGTCATAGGTCTAATCAAAATTGGATGTGCCAAGTGGAATTTATGGTAACTTCCCCACAAAATTCTGATTTTTGGCCTTTCCAAGAGATCTCACTTGTATAGAGTGCCCCAGGAAAAATAATTGATATACAATTCTGCAAATTGTACCAGAAATAATATAGATTATCCACTATCCAATGCAACTGGTCTCACTCAGTTTGGATACTCAAGGAATAATTTATGATTTTTTTACTTGGAACACCTTCTTGAGACTAGTCATTAGGACTAGTTAGATACCCTATATTCCATAGGGTGTATCTACAAATTTAAGTTGACCCAGAAGCTGAAATTGTTTTCAAAAATACCTTAATAATTTTTGTGAATTCCCTCTGTCTTTCAGGGTCTGAAAAGTTACAGAAAACATTTCATAGAGAAAATTTTGCGATGGCTAAATTCAGGGTGATTCCATAACCCTATCTTACATAGGTTGTATCTACGAAAGTATAATGCTTCAGGAGATGAAATGTTAACCCAATGTACCTTGATCCGTCTACTAAATATCCTTAAAGGGGTTCCTTCTGAAACATTGTAGAAAAAAAATTATAGAGAAAATTACAAGGTGTCTCAAATGTAGCAGTGAAACCCCAAGACCTTGAGCTCTAATACCAAATGTTAAGAACCAAAGATCAAGATAGCATAGAAAAACCTCAGAATAAGTACTCAACGCCTTGAAAAATAAATACTTTCAGATAATAATCCTCTTCAAGGGGGCAAACTCCTTAGACACCACATAAATTTCCAAATACAAGATGATTCCAAATGAAAATGTATCATTGGTATATATAGGAGACTAGGAGGTACAATTACAACTAATGGACCCAAGCTGACATAAATAAAATAACATTAATAATGTAATGTGCCCCAATTAAGGGGTAATGTGCCACTATTTAGGACTTAACAATTGGTGTTTTCCACAACTTTGTTCAATCTCAGATTTAAACACTTGTATGCTTTCTTTGTACTTGAGTAACCAACAAGTACTCCTTTGTCCACATGAGAGTAAAACTTTCCCATTCTTCCATATTCTCTTTTGTTGTAGCATTTGCTTCCAAATACTCTGACATGATTCACATTTATTGGTCTTCCTTTCCATAGCTCGTAGGGAGTTTTGTCAATGTTGTTTTTTAGCATTACTATGTTTTGAATGTGAACTGTTATATGCACTTCATGTTTGCAAAAAGTATCTGTCAATTTGTAATCCATTAGCATTGTTCGAGCCATTTCTTATGTAATTAACATCCATAATGTTCCTTTATCTCTTAACCACTCTCTGAACCAATCTATGAATCCATTCTCCCATCCACTATCATATATCTATCCAAACCTTCTAAGTGTTCTTACAAATCCATCTATATCCATATTGTCTAAGACTCTACTGCACAACTGTCCATAATGTTGACCCATTTATTACTACACTATCATGAAGTCTTCACTACTACAACTATCAAACTCTACTTCTGCTAACTCACTGCTCTGGATCTGTCTACTCAAACTCTGCAAGCTGCTCGAAGGATGGTTCTTTGGTATGTCACAACTATCGCATAGACTCCCCCTTTCTAATATTCATGTTACCTAGGAGTCTCTAAGTTGGATGGCTCAGAGAAATTCCTGCTTTGATGTGTATTCATCATCATATTCATTGGTAGATTCATCATATCTCTGAGCTCTGACTTCTTTCTTTCTGTCTGTGGATTCATCTTTCACTATGTTATAACCCTATAATTTATAAGATCAACTGGTGACTGAAATGTTATCTCTTTAGTCTTTTGTTTATCAAATGATTTTCCATTCTGCAAATAATTTGAGAAAAAAAAAAGAAAAAGAAAAAGAAAAGAAAGAAAAAGAATAAAAGAGGGCATAAAAGAAATTCAATAGATCCCCATGCAATAACAATGACTTGGTCCACACCTTTCAAGCATGGCCAAGTTCTTTTAAATTGATGTTGATAGTAGTAGTGAATAAGCTTGGCTAAACTGTTTAATCTTAGCCAAGTGATTTAGGTTAGTTAGTGAATAAATTTGACCAAACTGCCTAGTCTTGGTCAGATAACCCCAGGATAGAGTAATTTCTTAGCCCAACAGTTTAATATGGGTTAATTGTCATAGGTGATTAGGTTAGAGCATAGGGTAGTTTTCTTTATCTCAATAAAACAAGAATGATGATCCATGTTGAACCATATATTTGAGATTTAAAAGGTTTGATGTCTAACCCCTTGGTGATAAAAGCATGGAAAAGCTTGGGAAAAACCATGATATGCACTTATCCTAAGTTTTTCGGAACACATATTCCTTTGTGCTCATAGTTAAGAATAGAGCATAGATGAACGGTCGGAGAGCGAGAACCCAGATCTACGGT
>ML791442.1:975812-990721 GCA_009831015.1 Picea engelmannii
TCTTTAACGGTGGGGGGGGGTCCGGAATAGGAGATAACAAAGGCGTGCATATGAACGGATCAGATGTTCATGCTCAAATCCATGGCCCAGATTGGATTCTAGACCCCCCCGACCATTCTGCTTTTAATGGTGGGGGGGTCCGGAATGTGGTTAAATAGCGTGCACAAATCTACGGCCCAGGAGCGGGTGCGCTGATGGATGGCTCATGTTTTTTTTCGGACCCCCCCCCGACCATTCTGTTTTTAACGAGGGGTCCAAAATAGATTTTTTTATGGAGGGCCCCTTATCTCTACGTGGCAGGAATCTATTGGTTCTGAATCCCACCACCTCCCACGGTCTGACATACCCTGTCACCCCATGACACCATTTTACACGTTCTCCCCTAAATATCACATCTCATTACTCTGTCAGTCCTCTCACCTTGTTACAAGTCCCTTCACCATGGTCAAGTCCTAATCAATACCCGCCATGTCACCCAGCTGTATTCTTCAGTCATTGTCACCCGCCATCTCATGCGCTAAACAACCCATTGGCCATTTTTTATTGGCTAACTTATCCATTAACCTCCTGACCTATCTCCTGCACCCAATGGGTATCCGTTTTCTCAATACTACCCTCACCCTTCATTCCCTTATCTTTTACCCTGTCGCCGCACTAGTGAATTTTTTCCCATTTTCCTCTCCGTTACAGTCAGTCGCCCAAAGCCACAATCATCCCCACTAACTGTTTTGTTTTACTTGCAGGTATTGTTACAACGATGGTGCCAAAATCAAAGAAAACAAAGGCCGAGGAAAATCCTTTCCTCCCACTTCCTGTTGACCTTGACAGGATCACTCTAGCCGACAAATACCATTTAATCGCAGATACCAGATGCAAATTCGACTTCGTGGACTTGCAGTCATGGATCAAAGAGGTTTTCCTTGACCAGAGTGATGAAAATAGGCCCTAGTAATCAAACCTTCCCCTGTATCTTTTCCCCCAGGTTCACCATTTCCCTAAAATCACCCTCAAATGCCAATCCCATTACATTCCCGACTAGAGAGCCATAGTGTCCTCATCAGGAGAAATTATTTTCCTCATTACACCTGAAACCATGGAAGCAGGAGTGCAAAGATTTTTCAGCAAGATCGAAGCTCTACAGAAGAAAGGTGTTAACAACAATTCTTGTCTTGGGCATAAGAATATTTAGGTCTGCAAGTTGCACGAGAAGTGCCCAAGCGCAGCACGAAAAAATCTCATTTTAGGCTTCCAAGCAAGTAAGTGGGCAAGATTATATCGTTGATGGTCTAGATTCATCCATAAGAGAAGATCGACGGTCGGCGGGAAATCGTGGTTAGCAGATTTACGCTGAGATTAATGCGACGGATAGTGCTCATATTGCATGTAGGAAAGGATAGTAGTCGTCCATCCAAAGGACACGTGGTGTGAGATCAAGACACATGGTGTGAGATCTAGTCATGTCATCTTTTTGGCATTCGGGAGTTCGAAGGGTGAGGGTTCTATGTTGTTCTACATCTTGAAACCCTGAACCCCAAAGTGTCGAAAGTGCCCAGAGTGGGGCTCACAACATCGTCGAGTGAGTTCAAGACCGTCAGATATGATAGGGACGCGTGGCGCCCAATTAAGCCATCTCAGCGTTTTTCTCATCGTGGCTATGATAAGCAAGGATCAACTCCTTCCTATTCACGAACTTCAAAAGAACCTTTGAGAATAAACACAGGGTCACAACCCGTGGTCACTTGGGAAATAAAAAGAGCTGTGTGAGAGGGGACAAAGGTGTCGATTTTGGTCACAGAAGGGATCATCACGATCTCTAGGTGTCATCTGATTCGACCTCAATCCTGGTTTTTTCTTGGAGTAAATGAAGGTGAGAAGGGGTGGTTGAAACCTCTCCTCATTCATTAAGTGTAAGGTATGGAGGGTCTGGCAAGCTGTCTACCCGAGAGGGTCCTGTGTACCGATTTTTTCCAAAGAATCCATGCCGAGTCCTCGACTAGCCAGAGAGGTCTGCACACGCTAACTCGACACTTAATGGTTCAGCTACTCCCCTTGCAGGAGCCATGCGCAGTTAAGGTGGCATCTAACGAAGAATATCCGTATGAATTTGGCTAAAGGGACACCAAGCCTTCGATGACTGAGCACGCCTCTGTTAGGAAAAAAATTCTGAGTATATAGACTCAGTCTTTGTATTTTGTAATCATCAATGGTTGAGCAAGGCTCCTGGTTGTAAAGCTTTAATGAAGCATTGTTATTCCTGGTTATGTGTGGACTTTTGAGACTTCTTGCCTTATGAATGTCAGTTTCTTTCACGTCTTTGTTTACACTGTATTAGAGCATCTTGGAATTGGAGGATCCAGTCGAGTTGTAACTGTAATAGGATGATGTAGGTTGGATCACTGTAACAATTGCATTGTTTCTAATTGGTCTTTGTGATTTTCTTAGCGCTGAACGACTTGGAATTGGAGGATCCAGTCAAGTCCCCCTTTTAGTTTCTCGAAGCCCTGAACCAAGAGGATCTTGCATTCATAGTTTTTCTTCTACAAACTACTGAAAGGTATGTTTCCTGAGGTAGTTTGTTCACCCCTCTCACCAAGTCTTCAACCTGCTCATCTTTAAATTAACTCACTAACTGAAGTTAGATCAAGACCTCCTTTGTTCCTTACATACCAGACCCAGTCCCTCAGTTGGAGTGATATCTTCCCGAGTCTCTACCCATTCGATCACCCATTACAAACTATCATGACATAAAAATGATGGGCATTGGGCTTTGCTCCTGCAAGAAATCCAGGAGTGACTTCTGACGCTAACATTTCTGGCGCCGTTGTCAGGGACGAATATTGAATATTTTCCCCGGGATTGACTGACAACGATTAACTGATTCTGAAGGTGCATCATATATCAGAATTATCAAGATTGCTACTGTTCACCTGGCGACTCCAATTTGGCGACTCCATTGTTTCCACTTCACTGTTTTAGCTATGGCTACTGATGGCACACCTGAAAGCTGACCTAGAGGAGCTTTCTCGAGAAGGTTTCAGTGGCTTCTTTCTCAGCCTGAGAAGCTTCCTGGGGTAACGACAACATTAATATATGGCCTTTGATGGTGAACAAGGACCAGGCATATTCAAAGTTGTGAATCTTTCACCTGGAGACTCCATGATTCGAGGATCAATTAGTGACTCCACTAGTTCGATATGGAGAAAATCGTAGCTAAAAGGTTTTCTTTTTGTGAATTTTCTTAGATAGTTGGTTTTCCTAATGCACTTCCTGATAGAGACCAATGTGAAAATTTCCTCCCTGAATTTCACACAACAATTTTGGAGGTACCAGTTGAGAATTTACTGGACTTTCATGAGGTTATTCATCGACTTAATATCATGCATGAAGATGTCCAGATTAAGCTCTTCAGGTATTCGTTGAAGGGAGATTCTCTTGAATGGTGTCGGTCTCTTCTCGCTGCAAGCATCTTCTCTTTAACAGGTTTTAATGCAATTTTCAATTCATTTTGTAATGATTATTTTCCAGCTGATTGTTTGTATGAAAACTGTTGCGAGGAGTTTTCTTCGCTTCATGAAGCCTCTACTGGCCCCGAAGACCATGTCCATGATGAAGCTTTTACTGTGGAGGAAAGCATTTTCCAGGAAAATATAGAGGTGTTGAATGATATTAATTGTGTTATCCCTAGAACGGAAGCATCTGACATCATATCAGATGCCTCTGTTCTTTTAGATGTTCATAACGATCAACATGCCTCTTGTGGAAATTGTGAGTTTATAGAGCAAATGTGGTCCATGGTAGATGACTCACCTAGATATCGGGTTGAAGCAAATGTTCCTAGCAGCTCTGCTCATGATGACGAAGACCCTCTCTTTTTAAAAGAGGGGTTAGTTGTGGAAGAGGATTCTTCTCTTTTCCTCCAGGGGGTTTCTCACAATATATTTTTACCTGGGATTAAAGAGAAAAAGATTATGTATGAGCAGCCAGAAGCAATAGGTCCCACTGTCCCTGAAACGAACATTTTTTATGGGATCACCATTCTAGAGGAGGATCATAGGGATAAGGGTCAGCCCTTTTTTGATGAATATTATAGTGATGATGAGAAACAAGCTTATCCAACATTTGATCACTATAAAGACACTGACCAACATGACAGTGAGTAGAGCCATCCCATATTCCCTATTTATGATGAATACAAGTCTGACCCAGGGGAGAGCCAACCAAAAGAGGAGAAAGAACCAGAGGAGTAGAATATTTCCTGTCCAGAGCCAGTCAGTGAGCAACCACTGCCTGAGAGCAATGAGCCTACGTCAGTTGTCCACCAACCTATTCTTATGAGAGATATTCAGCCACATGTGAACAACTGTGTAGCAGAGGAGGCTGTCTGTCGCCCATTTTCTGGAATTCTCCACTCATTCTATGACCCTGTCAGCAAGTACATGGAGTGGAATTTCCTCTATGCCTTAGAGTCGCCCACCTTCATCTTCACGACAACCCTTGAAGATGAATCAAAGGATGTAACCATTTTCATCTCCTAGTTACATTGTCTGTTATCCATCATCGATAAAAGGAAGGAGCTTCTATTCAGGAAGCTGCTTGAATGGCTATGGTGGAAGTTTGCTTTCACCTAACCCCATGTAAAGGATTCTGATAGTTTGGGACTGTACATAAATAATCTCTTTTGAGCATGTATCTTGTTTTGTTTCACTTTTATTTTTTGGCCTGTATTTTCAGCAGGGGGTGTTTTGAGCATGTCTCCATAGCCCAATAGCAAGGCACTGGAACTGCAAAATGAGTCCTTAGAGCATCACAGGGACAACTCTATCCCCCATGGAGCCTAATGTTAACAACAATTCTTATCTTGGGCACAAGAATATTCAAGTCTACAAGTTGCACGAAAAGCGCTCGAGCGCAGCATGGAAAAATCTCGTTTTAGGCTTCCAAGCAAGTAAGCGGGCGAGATTATATTTTCGATGGTCTGGATTCATCCATAAGAGAAGATCAACGGTCGGTGGGAAATCATGGTTAGCGAAGTTGCGCTGAGATTAGTGCAATGGATAGCGCCCATATTGCATGCAGGAAAGGATAGCAGTCGTCCATCTAAAGGACACATGGTGTGAGATCTAGTCACATCGGCTTTTCGGCATTCGGGAGTTCGAAGGGTGAGGGTTCTATGTTGCTCTACATCTTGAAACCCCAAACCCCGAAGCGTCAAAAGCGCCCAGAGTGGGGCCCACAGCATCATCGAGTGAGTTCAGGACCATCATATATGAGAGGGACACGTGGTGCCCAACTAAGCTATCTCGGCGTTTTTCTCATCGTGGTTGTGATAAGTAAGGATCAACTCCTTCCTATTCCCAAATGTCGAAAGCACCTTTGAGAATAAACACAGGGTCACAGCCCGTGGTCACTTGGGAAATAAAAAGAATTGTGTGAGAGGGGCCAAAGGTGTCGAGTTTGGTCACAGAAGGGATCATCGCGATCTCCAGGTGCCATCTGATTTGACCTCAATCCTGGTTTTCGCTTGGAGTAAATGAAGGTGAGAAGGGGTGGTTGAAACCTCTCCTAATTCATTAAGTGTAAGGTATGGAGGGTCTAGCAAGTTGTTGCCCGAGAGGGTCCTGTGTACCGATATTTTCCAAAGAAGCCATGTTGAGTCCTTGACTAGCAAGAGAGGTCTGCACATGCTAACTCAGCACTTAATGGTTCAACTACTCCCCTTGCAGGAGCCATGCGCAGTTAAGGTGGCGTCTGATGAATAATATCCGTCTAAATTTGGCTAAAGGGACACCAAGCCTTGGATGACTGAGCATGCCTCTGTTAGGCGAATTTTTCTGAGTATATAGACTCAGTCTTTGTATTTTGTAATCATCAATGGTTGAGCAAGGCTCCTGGTTGTAAAGCTTTAATGAAGCACTATTATTCCTGGTTATGTGTGGACTTTTGAGACTTCTTTCCTTATGAGTGTCAGTTTATTTCACGTCTTTGTTTACACTATATTAGAGCAGCTCGAAATTGGAGGATCCAGTCGAGTTGTAACTATTATAAGATGATGTAGGTTGGATCACTGAAACAGTTGCAATGTTTCTAATCGGTCTCTGTGATTTTCTTAGCGCTGAACGACTTGGAATTGGAGGATCCAGTCAAGTCCCCCTTTTAGTTTCTTGAAGCTTTGAACCAAGAGGATCTTGCATTCAGAGTTTTTCTTCTACAAACTACTGAAAGGTCTGTTGCCTGAGGTAGTTTGTTCACCCCTCTCACCAAGTCTTCAACCTGCTCATCTTTAAATTAACTCACTGAATGAAGTTATATCAAGACCTCATTTGTTCCTTACATACTAGACCCAGTCTCTGAGTTGGAGTGATATCTTCCCGAGTCTCTACCCATTCGATCACCCATTACAAACTATCGTGACATAAAAGAGATGGGCATTGGGTTCTACTCCTGCAAGCAATCTAGGAGTGACTTCTGACGCTAACAAAAGGCCTTCCTGGTTTGAGAGTTATAAATGACAAGTTAATGACGCTCGCCGATTACAAAAAGAAACTAGCCACTGTGGCTAAGGATAGATCAAAATCCTCAAGAATACAAGGCAGTATCATGGGCAAGGCATTCTTATATGCTTTATAGTTAGACATCAGCATACAACATGTGATCCAGTACATCTTCATCATCAAGGAAACTTTTTCCAAGTACACAGAGATGGATGAAGTATACCAAAGATTTCTCAAAGTTAGCGTTCCCAGTCACCTTCAATGGGAAGAGCTTTGCAATATGATCAAGTAGTCTATGAGGTGTCCAAGCCTAGTCAACTATCCAGTCAGACGAGGTCATGTAGAGGCCTCACCAACTGTTCACCCCAAGAAATCAGCATGAAGTTTCAACACATCATCAAGCAGTTTCCTAAATTTTTGTATCTTGTTAAGTTAGTGAGCTAAATTTAGATTAGCCATGTCCTGATCTTTAATGACAGGATCGTATGTAATTTTTGGTTATGAATACTTCAAACTTTGAAGTACTGAGGGTTGATCTTTATGCCCTGTAAGATACAAGACTGTAATTTTTATCAAGAGATCTCGCAGTAATACAAAGAGACGTTTTCACAGGATTCTCGCGTGTTATTCATTGGTGATGTCTTCTTTTCTATGTTGAATGTTATTCTTGCTCAGTTGTCATATTGTTTTTCTAATCTTATCTTTTAAAAGTATCGCATGTTGCAGGATTTATCTTTGAATACCCTGTTTCAAACTTTGAAATATTTTAATGTTTATCTTCTGATATTATAGTGAAGAAATTCTTAAATGCTTCTTTATTTTAATTGATATTCTCATCTTTTCCGTTATTCATCACTTTACTGCTAAAGAATCCAACGAATGCATTATCTTTCCCTGTGAAAATAATCTTTTGTTTCTGGTTAGATTTCTATTTTTATAATACAGACCCCATAGCCCAATGGATGCATAAATCCCTTTTCATCCAACTTAACGAAAACAACAAACCTTTTCAATCTTATTTATTTTATATAACTAGCCTAATATATTAAAGTTAAAACATAGCTAAATCATACAGAGAGATCCCTCTCTGAAACTAGCAGGGCTAGATTCCAGTTTCGAAGTGGTTGGATAAGTTACCTCTAGTAGATTTCTTCTTTACTGACAACCTCTAGAAATTTACAGAGCGTTAACATAGTGGCGACCACACTGGGGAAGAACGAACTTTTCAACCCCATGTTTTCTTTTCCTTAGAAGAAAGCTTTGTTTCTAAAAAAATTATAAATATGAAAAAGAAATAATGTTTAGAGGTTGTTAAAGCTTGTACATATTAATTTTCGGACTCATAAAACTAATATATATATTAAAAAAAGAAATCTGGCTCCTAAAAGAACTTGTACTCGATCTCACCTAGACCCAGAACCTACAATAGCAACTGATAATCCTAAACAATTACTCATAAAGAAGACCATTGAAGAAGGTTTAGGGATTCATAGTCCACTTCACAGGTCCCCTTCTCTTCCAGAGGAACTTGTACCCTTCAATATCTCAACTTTGACACCATTTTTGAACAAAGCCTGTTTAGAACAAAATTTGATAGCTTTGTGACTGAAATCGTATTAGATCCAAAAACCCTTTAACCCCAGACCCCTGAAATACTATCTCCCACTGCGAAGCCTAAAACCTCTCACTCCATGCCAACAAGCCCCTCCTCATCCTCGTCTTCTTCCACCACCCCACCTATCATCCAGGTTATTGTCCCGCCTCCTCCACCTATCATGGAAGCCAGATATGCTCCCTTGGTGTTGGCCGCACCTCTACATGCTATGCCCCAGGATTATCAAACGAGACTTCCATAGTTTGATGGTACAGGACCCTTGAACACACAACAACATGTTGATAAAATGAATGACTATTTTGACCTGCAGGATGTAGATAAAGATGACGTTCAAATGAGATTGTTTGCGCAAATTTTGACCGGTGACGTTAAGAAATGGTACAAAGGTTTACGTGCTACCTCAGTGCTCGACCTTACAACATTTCAAAGATTTTTTCTAGATAGATGGGAGGTAAAGAAAAATCCTCTCCAAATCTTGTCAGAATACGAAAACATCAGAAGGAATCAAGGTGAGACAGTACAAGATTACTACATCCGTTTCAACAATCTATACAATGTGAATCCAGCCAATATTAAACCCCCACAAGGTCTAGCACTGATAAAATTCTTTGATGGTTTCGATGTTGATATGTCATATCAATTAAGAGAAATAAATTCCACCACCCTGGAGGACATGCAGAAAAGCGCGATAAGTGTGGAGGCCAACCTGTTGGCCAAAAGGGCACGGCAGAGAACTGAAAGGAGAGTCACGATTAAAGAAGAACCTTCCACATCCTCTTCTGATTCCAAATTGGATTCCTTAGCTAGAGAAATGGAAAGGATGATGGAGAGACTTACTGTATCCGAAAGAAATCCTCTTAGAGAAACTCAACCTACTCCACAAATTCAAAATCATAACTTCAGAAGAAATCCTCCTCAAATCAGGCAAAGAGATCCTAGGGATCAAAGAGAACAGAGGGGCCCAACAGATCATACCACCTCTACAATAAAATTATGCCGATGAAGGAGAAGAAGCAATCTAAGAATTGGAGGACACACACATAAACCTCATGGGCATTCACGATAACGAAGCTATTTTCCTCAGTCAAGAAGAGAAGGAACTTTTCCTTCTTTCTCAAATGCAGGTGAGAAAAGAAGCTGAAGAGACTGAACAACAAGCATTTGAAAATTCCATTATGGAGGTACACAGGCAGTACAATTTGTGAAGTAAGAAGACAGATGAAAATTCCCCCAAAAAGGTAACCAAAATGAAGAAAGTGGTCGAAACCAAGAAAGCCCTTGAGCCTTCTGCCAAAAATATCCCTGAGAAAGGTAACGTTGAAGCTCCAACAAAAAGAAACCTTACCATTTTAAAAAGATCAACATAGACTGAGGTTTCATCAACCAACCCCCCAAATACTTCTTCCCAGAAGACTATGGTGGACAAATCAGAATTGTTGAGCCAAAGCAAAGCACCTACTCCTTTCAGCCTCGAAGGGGAATTAGCCAAAGTGAAAATTCCCATTCCCCTTGCCGAGTTGATGAGTAAGGATTCTTACCAATCACAAGAGATCAAAGCGCTGAGCATTGAGCCTGATATGGGAACGAAGGCCTTAACCATCGGATTGGTGAATCATTTGGACATTATAAATCTTACCGATGATCAACCTGAACTCCTATTTGGCCCTGAAGTTGATGGTCAGACTGACAATGGTGTTGTCACCCCTTTTTACATTAGCCTTAATATACATGACTTGATTCTGCATAATGCTATGTTAGATTCAGGTGCTTCCCATAACCTGATGCCTAAAGAAGTGATGGAAAAACTGGGACTCGAGGTCACTAGACCTTGTAAGGACTTACACTCTTTTGACTCCAACAAAGTGAGATGTATCAGATTGATCAAGGACTTATGTATCACTCTAGTTCAAATTCCGGAAAAAAGAATGGTTATGGATGTTGTGGTCACAGACATTCCCCCGAAATATGGTATGTTGTTGTCCAGGTCTTGTGGGGCCAAGTTGAAAGGTACTCTGTAGTTGGATATGTCGTATGCCACCATCCCAGTATTTGGGCAACAGAGAAGACTGTACAGAGAGACGTTGATGAAATATATGGTCAGCAGCCAAGAAAAGCCACATAACTATCCTCTGTACTCTACACATTCTGACCTGTATTCCTTTATCTTATATAACGATGGTGATATGGGAGAGAAAATCACTCAGCTGGAAGAAGATACGCTTGATCTGAAAGAAGGCCAAGAAATTGCTAAGGCAGAAAGAAAGAGAAACGTGATAAGTGAAGAACTGCCAGCATATTTCTGGAGCATGGACTTTGATGGAGCTGTAAGTAAAGAAGGAGCTGGAGCATGAGTTTGGTTGCACAATCACAAATCCAGGTATTCGGAGAACCATTCTTACAAACTAAATTTTCAATGCACTAACAACATAGCCAAGTACGAAGCTTTGATGCTTGGTCTGAAACTTCTAAAGAAAGTTGGTGCTAAACAAATCATGGTAAGAGGTGATTCTGAATTAATTATCAAACAAATTAAAGGTGAGTATGCAGCAAAACATCTCCGTCTTAGAGGTTATAGGAATGTTGTTTTGGATTCCCTTAAATGTTTCACTAAAGTTGATTTGCAGTTGATGCCCAGGGGACATAATATTTTAGCAGATGGATTAGCCACATCAACAGCTACGTGCAAGATACCTTTTCGTTCCACTCGCCCATACACGGTGGAGGTGAAGTGTAGGTCGACTGTCCCCGACAACATATGATACTGGCAGGTATTTGGGAACAATGACCAAATTGAAGATTTCCTACAATGTAAAAATGAGTTCGAGTGTACAAACATAGACATAGAAAATGAAGATGAAAATGCAAATAGATTTGATTTTGGAAATGATAGTGTAAATAAGATAGATTCAAGAGAATTAGGTGAAGATGAGATAGAATCTAATGTTTTGCACTTAAAAAGTAATGTTTTACCTAGGTGTTTAGTTCCTTTAGAAGACCTATTTGATTTTAATGATGTAGCTAAAAAACTAAAAACTGAAGCCAGTGGTAAAGAGGTTGAAGACGTTTACATAGGGACAAAAGAGAAACCCGGAATAGTCAAACTTTCTAAATCTTTACCTCCTGAGCAGAAACTCAAATACATTGAACTTTTCAAGGAATATGCGGACGTTTTTGCTTGGGGATATGAATATTTAAAATCTTATGACACGAGCATCATACAACATAGGATCCCGATAAAAGAAGATAAAAAACCTTTCAGGCAGAAACTTAGGAGAATTAATCTCAAGTTACTTCCCCTGATAGAAAAATAAATTAAAAAGATGTATGATGCTAAAATCATATTTCCCTTACGATTTTCCAAATGGGTTTCAAATCTATTCCCAACTCGAAAGAAAAGTGGGGAAATCAGACTTTGTATTGATTTCTGAAACCTGAATAAAGTTTCTCTAAAGGACAACTACCCATTGCCAAAAATGGACCACATATTACAAAAGGTAGTTGGATCCAGTCGAATCTCCTTACTAGATGGTTTCTCAGGCTATAACCAGGTGCTCATTCACCCAGATGACCAAGAGAAAACAACCTTCACAACACCATGGGGTACTTTCATGTATGTGAAAATGCCTTTCGGGTTGATGAACGTTGGGGCCACTTTACAAAGAGCGATGGACATCATTTTTGTGGAAGAACTTAGTAAATTTATTGTCATTTATCTAGACGACGTAACTATGTATTCCCAATCCGATGATGAGCACTTACAACATCTCAGACGAGTATTCGAGAAATGCAGGAAATTTGGGATTTCTCTGAATCCTAAGAAAAGTCTTTTCGGATTAGAGGAAGGTAAATAGTTGGGGAACATAATCTCTAAGGATGGAATTAAGATAGTTCCCAGTAGAATAGAATCCATTCAGAAACTAGAACACCCAAGGAATATCAAAGAGTTACAGTCTTTCATTGGAAAAATAATTTTTCTGAGAAGTTTCATACCTAACCTAGACGAGCTTCTCAGGAACATCACAAACATGTTTAAAAAGGACACAAAAATAAAATGGGACATTGAATCTAAGCAGTCTTTTGAACAAGTTAAACATGCACTCACACAGGCTCCAGTCTTGATCAGTCCTGATTTCACCAAAGACTTTTACCTTTTTTCTTTCACTTCTGAACATACCATTGCAGCAGTATTACTACAGAAAAACAACGAAGGGTATGAACAACTCGTAGCCTTTTTCAGTAAAGCATTAAGAGATGCTACTTTGAATTAAAAAATAATGGAGAAACAAGCTTTTTCCCTGGTGAAAGCCATAAAGGATTTTAGAGTATATATTCTCCATTCCCACACCATCGCATATGTTTGAAACACGGTAGTAAAAGACATTTTAACTCAAGACAATCCAGATGGTCGAAGAGGAAAATGGATTTTTGTCATTATGGAGTATGACATAGAGATTAAGCCTACTAAACTGGTTAAAGTTCAAGGTCTAGCAAAGTTAATGGTTGAATCCAATTTCCATGCTCTTGATATTAATTTCTTAGCTCCAGTAGATGAACAGGGAGAGCAAGTGACTCCAAGAATGAAAGAGATATTTCGGAACTCTCCGTGGTACGCAGACCTGATATTTGTTTTGCATAACTTACAAGCTCCCCCTGGTCTGACCAAAACTAAAGCTATGTTTTTGAAGTTGAAAGCATTAAAATTTTGCATTCTAGAAGGCAATCTATATTGGAAGGATCTTGGAGGTATTTTGTTGAATTGTCTGTTAAAAGATGAAGCTGACAAAGTATTGCGGGATTTTCATGCAGGAGACTGTGGTGGTCATCTGAGCTGGAAGACCACAGCTAATACAATTCTGAGAGATGAGTTCTATTGGCCTATGTTGTTCATTGATGTGCATCAGAAAGTGACTTCGTGTCATAAGTGTCAGGTGTTCGAGGGAAAAAAGAAGCTCCTTCCTTTTCCCCTAAAGCCAATCTCTATTGAATATCCTTTCCAACAATGGGGATTAGACTTTATCGAAGAAATACATCCTCCCTCTTCGAGCCAGCACAGGTGGATTCTTACTCCTACATACTATTTCACAAAATGGATCGAAGTTGTACCAAGCAGGCAAGCTAATGATTCTATCATTATTAAATTTCCTGAAAATAATATCTTGTCTCGTTTTGGATGTCCTAGAAAGATTATAACTGACAATGCAATTGCTTTCCGATCTAAGAAGCTCATATACTTTTGCAACCAATATCATATTGGTTTGGGTCATTCCACAACTTATTACCCTCAGGGAAATGGGCTGGCGGAGTCATCAAATAAGACCCTGGTGAACATTATTAAGAAGACTTTGCAAGAAAACAAAAAATCATGACATAACAAGCTAGTTTTCACACTATGGACCGACAAACTGACCACCAAGAGATCAATTGGTATGTCACCATATCATTTTTTCTATGGCATTGAAGCTATTTTTCCCACTTCCTTAGGAGTTCCTGTCGTGAAATTGCTGCAAGAGATGCAAGCCGAGACAAACGACTCTCAAAGAAGGATAAACCAAATGATCCACTTGCAGCAGTCCAGAGAAGAAGTATACAACAAGACTTAGGTTGTCCAAGAAAGCATTAAAAAGATCTTTGAAAAAAGAACTAAAGAGGATGACTTTGAGCTAGGTGACTTGGTTCTGAGATGGGATGCCCGAAATGAAGATAAGGGGAAGCATGGTAAATTCGACAGTCTATGGAAGGGACCTTTCATAATTCAAGCGTTCAGAGGAAATAATGCCTTCTTGCTCAACAACAACGATGGGACAAATCTTCAAGGAGGACCTGTAAATGGCAGAATGTTGAAGCACTATTCACCTCCTCAGTAGGGACCTGCAGTCACACTTTCCATTGTACAAACCATTTTCATTTTGTTTACAAGTTTTTGAGTGAAATAACTTTGATCAGATGGTTGACACCCGCAGAGAAGGCCCTAAGCCACTGAACATTGTCTTCCAATTTTCAAAAATAAAACCAATCAAGCAACAAAAGCAACTATGGAGAAAGTTTTTCAGAACATCAGGAATCAGGATTCTTGGCACTTCACAAGGAGAGTACCATCCCCAGGTGGAGCCACTGTTATAACCCTATAATTTATAGGATCAACTGGTGACTGAAATGTTATCTCTTTAGTGTTTTTGTTTATTAAATGATTTTCCATTATGCAAATAATTTGAGAAAAAGAAAAGAAAGAAAAAGAATAAAAGAGGGCATAAAAGAAATTCAATAGAGCCCCATGCAATAACAATGACTTGGTCCATACCTTTCAAGCATGGCCAAGTTCTTTTAAATTGATGTTGATAGGAGTAGTGAATAAGATTGGCTAAACTGTTTAATCTTAGCTAAGTGATTTAGGTTAGTTAGTGAATAACTTTGACCAAACTGCCTAATCTTGGTCAGATAACCCCAGGATAGAGTAATTTCTTAGCCCAACAGTTTAATCTGGGTTAATTGTCATAGGTGATTAGGTTAGAGAATAGTGTAGTTTGCTTTATCTCAATAAAACAAGCATGATGATCCATGTTGAACCATATCTTTGAGATTTAAAAGGTTTGATGTCTAACCCCTTGGTGATAAAATCATGGAAAATCTTGGGAAAAACCACGATATGCACTTATCCTAAGTTCTTTGGAGCACATATGCCTTTGCGCTCACAGTTAAGAACAACGCATAGATGAACGACCGAAGAGTGAGCACCTAGATCTATGGTTGACAAGTCTTTCCGGACCCCCCTGACCATTCTACATTTAACGGTGGGGGGGGGGGGG
>ML791442.1:990855-1036877 GCA_009831015.1 Picea engelmannii
GATTGGATTCCAGACCCCCCCCGACCGTTCTGCTTTTAATGGTGGGGGGGGGGTCCGAAATGTGGTTAAATAGCGCACATAGATCTATGGCCCAGGAGCGGGCACGATGATGGACGACTCATGTTGTTTTTCGGACCTCCCCAACCATTCTGTTTTTAATGGAGGGGGGGTGGTCTAGAATGGATTTTTTTCTGGGAGGCCCCTTATCTCTACGTGGTAGGAATCCATTGGTTCTGAATGCCACAACCTCCCATGGTATGATATACCCTGTCACCCCATGAGGTCATTTTACACGTTCTTCCCTAAATATCACATGTCATTACTCTATCAGTCCTCTCACCCTATTACAAGTCCCTTCACCATGGTGAAGTCCCAATCAATACCCGCCATGTCACCCATCCATATTCTTCAGTCATTGTCACCTGCCATCTCACGCGATAAACAACCCATTAGCCATTTATTATTGGCTAACTTATCAGTTAACCTACTGACTTGTCTCCCGCGCCCAATGGGTATCCGTTTTCTCAATACTACCCTCACCCTTCATTCCCTTATCTTTTACCCTATCGTCGAACTAGTGAATTTTTTCCCATTTTCCTCTCCGTTATAGTTAGTTGCCCAAAGCCACAGTCATCCCCGCTAACCATTTTGTTTTACTTGTAGGTATTGTTACAATGATGGCACCAAAATCAAAGAAAATAGAGGCTGAGGAAAATCCTTTCCTCCTGCCTCCTGTCGACCTCGACAGGATCCCTCTGGCCGAAAAAGACCATTTAATCGTAGATACCAGATTCAAATTCGACTTTGTGGACTTGCAGTCATGTATCAAAGAGGTTTTCCTTGACCAGAGAGACGAAATTGGGCTCTAGGAATCAAACCTTCCCCTGTATCTTTTCCCCCAGGTTCACCATTTCCCCGAATTCACCCTCAAATGCCAAGCCCATTACATTCCTGACCAGAGAGCCATAGTGTCCTCATCAGGAGAAATTATTTTCCTCATTACACCTGAAACCATGGACGCAGGAGTGCAAAGATTTTTCAGCAAGATCAAAGCTCTACAGAAGAAAGGCCTTCCTAGTTTGAGAGTTAGAAATGACAAGTTAATGACACTCACCGATTACAAAAAGAAACTAGCCACTGTGGCTAAGGATAGCTCAAAATTCTCAGGAATACATGGCAGTGTCACGGGAAAGGCATTCTTAGATTCTTTACAGTTAGACATCAACATACAACATGAGATCCGGTACATCTTCATCATCAAGACAACTTTTTCCAAGTACACAGAGATGGATGAAGTATACCGAAGATTGCTCAAAGTTAGCATTCCCAGTCACCTTCGATGGGAAGAGATTTGCAATCTGATCGAGTAGTCGATGAGGTGTCCAAGCCTATTCAACTATCCAGTCAGATGAGGTCATGTAGATGCCTCACCAATGGTTCACCCCAAGAAATCAGCATGAAGTTTCAACACATCATCAAGCAGTTTTCTAAATTTTTGTATCTTGTTAAGTTAGTTAGCTAAATTTATATTAGCCATGTCCTGATCTTTAATGACAGGATCGTATATAATTTTTAGTTATAAATACTTCACACTTTGAAGTATTGAGAGTTGATCTTTATACCCTGCAAGCTACAAGACTGTAATTTTTATCAAGAGATCTTCCAGTAATACAAAGAAACATTTTCAAAGGATTCTCGCGTGTTATTCATTGGTGATGTCTTCTTTTCTATGTTGAATGTTCTTCTTTCTCAGTTGTCATATTGTTTTTCTAATCTAATATTTTAAAAGTAACGCACATGGAAAGATTTATCTTTGAATACCCTATTTCAGACTTTGAAAGATTTTAATGTTTATCTTCTGATATTACAGTGAAGAAATTCTTAAATGCTTCTTTACTTTAATTGATATTCTCATCGTTTCCGCTACTCATCACTTTACTGCTAAAGAATCCAACGAATGCATTATCTTTCCCTGTGAAAAGAATCTTTTGTTTCTGGTTATATTTCTATTTTTATAATACAGACCCCATAGCCCAATGGATGCGTAAATCCCTTTTCATCCAACTTAACGAAAACAACAAACCTTTTCAATATTATTTATTTTATATAACTAGCCTAATATATTAAAGTTAAAACATAGCTAAATCATACAGAGAGATCCCTCTTTGAAACTGGTAGGGCTATATTCCAGTTTCAAAGTGGTTGGATAAGTTACCTCTCGTATATTTCTTCTTTACTGACAACCTTTGGGAATTTACAGAGCGTTAACACACTACAATGCCTGAAAGTACAATCTCTTGAACATTTTTTTATCTGACATCTTTCTTTTTCTCTGTAGAATTTTTTTCATCTCATTTTATTTCCAATATTGTGATATATGGGACCTGGTCTTTGTTCACTTGTTCTTCGTGTTTTCTTATCCATAATTTCTTATATCTGATATACGTGTTCTCTTTCATGGAATTATCAATCATGCTTCTACAATCACTAGCTATGTGTCCATAGTTATGGCATTTGTAACATTCAATCTTATGTGGGGCCACATATTCATTTCTTTCTTGAACAATTCTTTTATAATCCCTGCAATCTGCAACCTTATGTCCAAAATTAGTACAATAAAAACAATGACCATAAAAGAAATTTGCATACCTAGGAGTGAATGATATTCTTTGTGATGTAGTCCTTATGAATATTTTCCTTGGCTGATCATGATCATGATTGAAGATTCTTTGTGGCTTAAACATGGATGGTCTTCTTGAAGATGTATCTTCAATAGTTTTCTTAGATTTTGGTTGACCATGATTCCTTCCTTTGAGTACTTCTGCATAACTCTTTCTATTTTCTTCATTCTTATTTTCTAGCAATCTACAGTGATTCTCTTCATTCTCTATAACTGATGTGGATGTTTCTGTCTCTTCAGTGTTCTTTTTGATCTTGACGATTTTACTTCTCAATGTGACAACTTCTTCTTCAAGATTCTCAACCTCTTCTTATTTATTCATTATCTGAGACTTCATGACTTATTCTGTTCTTTTCTCTTCTTCAAGATAGATTTTTAATGTGATTATTTCTTCTTCAAGTCCTTTCTCTTCTTGACCAAACTCTGCCTCAAGATGGTTTGGATCATTAGCTCTTTCCTTAAGATGATCTGCCAATATCTTCTTTCTCATTTTTGGTTCTTCCTTCTATGCTACTATGTTGGCTTCCAAATACTTCTTCTGATATTCAAGATTTTCTTCGGTCTTTCTGGCTTCTTCTAGTTGAGTTCTTAATTTCTCGATGAAATGTTGGGATTCTTCAAAAATGTGAACACTTTCCGTTTGTTTCATCAATTCTTTCTTGAGTGACTTGTTTTCTTCTCTTTCTTTTCTTAGTTCATCTAAAGCACTGATCAATTCTTCTTCATAATTGTCTTCCTTTTCAATTAGTTTTTCTGTCTCATGGCATTCTATTTCAAGATGTCCATGTTTTTTACAATTAAAGAAAAAAAACATACCTATGTTGATTATGTACTCTTCATCTTCTGAATCTGTTTGACATGGTGAACATATTTCTTCTTGATCAGTACCCGCATCTTCCTTGGCATTTTTTGAATCGGCGATGGGTGAAGAATATATATCATGTAACTTATCCCAATGTTCTTTGGTTGATGAACATTTACCAACCTTTTCTCTTAACGAATTAGGTAATCCTTCCCAGATGAAATCCATTGCTATTTTTTTATTCTTCTTCAACTCCTTCTTGGTTGTAGTCTTTTCCCTTTTTGAACTATCATATCCTGTAATGCCTGATAGTCAAATATAATACCCCTATTCCTATAAAAATACTTTCGTCCTTCCACTCCACATCTCATACTTTAAACCATTCTGACCATTGAACAATGGTACTCCATTCTCAGAATAATCCATCATCTCCTTCCAGTGGTTAAATTGTTTTTTGAAGGAACCTTCTCTGATACCAATTGTTGGATTACTTAGAAAGAATCATCAAAATAACTTATCCTCCCTTGAATTTCGGCCTTCTTTACTTCACCTTCCCTCTGAAATTTTCCTTAGATATCCTTTGGTTACCTAAGTCACTTGTAGATATTCAATATGCTCAAGTGTAATTAAATGAGAGACCCTTGCCTCTTATTTATACTTTTATGTAGCTTCCTCAAGGGGTTACCTTCTAACCATCTTAAACCAATTTCCTTATTATAGGGCTAACACACTTCTAACCACTTGTCCACTTAGTAATTTCTCCATTAACTTTATTATTTAAATAATTTCTTTTGTATCCACTTTGAATTATAGTACACTCATCACTTCACTTTATTATTTAAATAATTTCTTCTTTGTAACCAATTTGAATACTTTGACCTTTTGGGGCTTCTACATGACTCATGAGGGTTCTCCAACTTCACATGGTCATAACTCTCTAACCGTGAGCAGTTATGTGACGTTAAACATACCACCGGAAATGGCATGACATGTACTATCCATATAGAATAGTATTTCTTTCAAATATATCAAAACTCATACCATTATCCATCAAACAAACTTGGGTCCATTACCCAAACCTTTGTGCTACCATAATTTTCTACCAAACTTTCTTCAAGGGTTGAAATAAATGACAACCAACACAATTAATCAACAAAGGTCAATTCTTGAATCTTTTCTGTTAACTCCAAAATATGGCATTGTAGTTGTGCAATATTAGAATCTTCATTTAGTCTTATAGCCCACAAGCTTCCTGAATAGTCAACCATTGCTTCAATTTTGATCGCTTGTTCTAAGGCTTCCCTTAATGTAGTTATTCTTTATTGGTTTAATGGTATCCGAGTCAATCATAAAAAACCCTATATAAACCATTCTCGTTGGTGTTTTTCGTTGATGGGCTTTTCCAATTTCCCTATCTCATCCTTAAATCTATGGTTATACTCCCAGGAAGACTCACCATATTTATGTTTGATATCCCACAACTCAGAGGGATCATGTTTTCATAACTATGGTAAACATAATTCTGCTATGAACCATTTTTTGACTTGAGAAAGAGTTAAAATATTTCCTTGAGTATTCCTCGGTTCAATGGATTTTAGTGAACTTAACTAGTTTGTTAGCATCTAGATTTTCACGAGACCTCCATATGGCCTCACAAATAAACCAATGTTGTTTGACATCCTCATCCCCTTTACTCCAAAATTATGTGTATCAGGTGAGGGATTATGCATGTTGAGTTTCCATTGGAGAACTTGGGGATCCCATCAAAATGAATCCTAAAGGTCTTGGTTCTGAAATAACTAAAATACTCATTACACTGCTATTAATACTATTGCTTAAACTTATTGGAATAGAAGGGTTAGATGCAAAACAAACTACATAAATATTACTTGGAGATATTACCAAATTTGTAGATGTCCCTAGGGGATTAAGAAACTTGGGTTTGGGTGCTTGGCCAATAGAACAAAGTTCTTTAATATGGGGGGTCATGTGATCTTGCAAGATTTCTTCTACTTCTTAGTGAAATTCTGTAACTTTTGGCATTATGAGATCTAATTCTCTCCTAACTCCTTATGAGGTCTCAATTGAGCCACCTGCTTCAGAGGATACACCTATTCTCCCTACTTCATCTGTTTCACTTAATGTTTTGGATTATTTTCTTCTTCCTTCATACCCTTTACTACTCTCACCAAATATTTCCTTCAACCATTGGTTGGACATCCTTCCACTTCTCCAAAACTCTTGCAACCTATATAATTCCTTCTCCCGACTACCATCACAATCCATCTCATTCTGCGATGGATCAGATCTCTTCATAGCCTTTCTTATCTGAATCCACCAACTCTTTTAGGCAATCACAACCCTCTTTAGAGCTCGTTAATTTCTTGCAATTTTCTCTCGTCGACCCCCCATCTCCTGAAACACCTTCTTTATTGGCTCATGACCCTGCCTTGAATTTCCCCCCTGCAAGGCACATGGGTTTACGCTTCTATATCCACTAGAATAGGTAACATCCCCTCTTCTGTAAGAACAATTTTAATCCAAAGGGGGATTTCACACAACATTCTTCCTCAGACTCCTTCTTTGAATAAAAAATATTCTTTTGAAAAATATTTGTGGTTCTCACTGGAAAATTAAATGATATTTCCTTCCAAGGTGGTATGTACCCAAAAATCCATAGCTCTAGAAATTGGATGATCTATTTGGTGAAGGGATGCTAAACGCTCAACAATCTAATTATATCTTATCTTCACTTGATCTTTGAATTATTGTTCTTCTTGTAACTGGTCAAGCCATTGAAATACCTCTTCCGAGAATTGAATCCAGAAGCTCTTGGACTAGTCACTTGTTGGTTCCGAGTAAAAGACAATGCTCTTCACAACCCTCCCACTTTTGTGTCGAAACTCAAATTCTTGTAGAATAAATTTGTTACACCTTCTTTCCTACCAATTCTCAATGTTAGACTTAAATATACGATGCAATATTATCCTCTAAAAACTCACTTGAAAGATTCAGGTCTCAGTAATAGAACCATTTGTTGGTGCAAAATTGGAGACCAGGGTTCTCATAGGTTACTAATAAAGGTATTGTTGTAGTCTAGTAGTGCTGGCATATTCAACTTTCTACAAGGGAATGAGGTCTCACCTAAAGTGAAACTGAGACTTGTGTGTGATTAAGTGAGTCAATGAGGATGCATTATCAGTTCTGAAGCAACACACTCCAAATTCATAATTGAATGTGAAAATATTATGGCATTGGAAGTCTAAACCAATATATGTATCAACTAACTATGTTGTGCATCATGAAGGTAAATCCATACATGAGGAAACACTTGGAAATAAATAATGAATATCAAATACAATGTACAAGAGTAATTGCGCAAAACAAAAACTACAAAGTCACACAAATGATAACCAAAGAAATTTTTTAGGGAAGAAAAGATCTCTTGCATTATAGTTTCTCAGATTTCACATTCCCATGAGTACAAGGGTCAGAACATATCTTATGTAGTGCATTCCTTGTTCCCACGACTCATTACGACAACTTATCACACTAGACTCAATCAATACCATTAGCGATAACTTGGTGACAAAGAAAGAACAACAATGATTCTAGCAACAACAATCTAAAAATGCATACTATGGCAATACATCAAAACAACTCATCATCTTGACAACTAGGAAATCCTTTCCCATTACATATCTCCCAAATTATATAATTTTCTTTGCCTCTTCTTGATTCTGTTGTTATGATTTCTTGATTCCTCTTCCGTTACTTTCCTTCTTTCTATTTTCTTTCATTCACAGCTTCTGGACCTTTCTGATTACTCCTCTAGTTGGCATATGATATGTATTCATTGCTAGCTTGTTGGTAGTTAACTTTCCACTTAACTGAGTTTTTCTTCATTGGTTCTAATCTTCTGCTATGTTATTGTGATTTCCCATAAAACTTTGACCTTTCCCCAAAATTAGGTCCTCTTAAAAAATGGAGGGCCCAACAACGCTCTTGGGTTCCACCTGAGTGGTTTTCATGATATAATGTTATGTATTTCAAAGTGTTCAACATGGGTTGTGACTATTAAAGCCTAGATTCAGGTATTGGTTTGGATTTATAAAACGATACATGCATTCAACTTTGAAATTGTTTTCCTTGCTCCTAAATGTATTAGTTTTAAAGGTTGATGGGTTTGAACCCTAACCTTGTATCGATCCATATGATCATGAACCTGGGTCGATTGTATCATATATTGTCATACCCTTTTTGTTTGAAACTCAATTCGTTTGGCATTTTATATCCTATCTTTGAATGAAGGGTTTCTTATGTATATTAGCCAACTCTTCTCTTCGATTGGGATTGGGATCTTAAAAGGAATATTGGGCTTCACTTTCGATTTGAATTTGTTTGAACTGAGTCTAAATATTTTTTTTTTGAAAACATATGTTACAAACACGTAATTGCATCTACAGGTTTTAACTCTGGTCTTTTAGATTCGAACTCATGATGACATTCGAGCTATGTTTTCCCTCCATTTCTCCATTCCATTATGGTTTTTGGTTGGAATATTCTTCAGGTCTGACTTGGTTTGGTCAAGCTACGCATGCATGCAATGATGTTATAGTTCATTCCATTTTGATTATTGGTTGGCAATGTTGATTGGTTGATTATGTTGGCACAAATTTTAATAGTTGAAGTAATTAAAATGGGATATCATTATATTTTGAGACTCCTAATGTCTTGAAATTTTCTGGGCATCAGTCTATAATTTTAGTTTGATTATAGCTTCAGTCTAAGCATGGAATAACATGGATTCAATAGTGAATATATACTTTGTATGTCTTGGAAAGGGAGGTGCATTAAAGGGCTCATGCATATCGTTGGTTTCAATGGATATGCTTTTCATGTTTATATATACATTGACTTATATTTTATTGGCATAAAAGGAAAATGATGAAAGTCATATGGATTTTTATATAGACTCATTAGCCCTCATTAATTTCACGTTACACAAGGTATTTCCCTCAAATCTCGTTCAACTAAATTCATGTTTCCATTTTTACCCTATCTATATAATTAATATTAAATGAGTATGAAAGAAATATAGTGTGGATGTATGACCAAAACAATTATTACATCATATATAAATTATTGAATTGGAGAAATTTATAGGCTGATTAAGTTTCATGAGGATACATGCATACAAAATTTGAAGTTAAAATTTTGGACAATCTCCTTGTAATTTTATGTATGAAAGTAATGGCCTGCATGTATGGATTTCAAACAAAGATGTTGTTGGATGAATGATTTCAAAGCTGTACTTATATCCGTGTTTCACTTTTTTCATTCATATCCCTTTTATGTTGCATGGTTTTTTATTCTCATATCCAAATTAATCATGATGACAAATTTTATTATATGTTTAATTTTACTGTGTCTTATACTTCATGTACTAATTTGACTATGATGTAGCTGAGGGAGAAACAAAGGAAGAAGAGGTAGATTTCCTAAAACATTTTGGAAACCTGGGGGTCATAAGAAATTGAGGTTCTCTATTGAATTTGATGTTGATTCTGATGAATTTCAGCAGTTGATCCAAACTGGGCACTTAAATCTTGGTGTACATCATGCCTTGCTTCAACCCTAAGTACCTCCTAATATCATATTGTAGCCTTACCCTAGTATTTCCAATGTTCATGAGTCCCCTACGCAACCACATAATGATGGATGGGGTGGAATACCTGCCAATCCTACTTCTAGTGCCAATCAATGGCCCATTGACCCCCCTCCTCCTCCAGTTCATACTATTGCGACTAATGAATATTTTCTTCTCCTTCGACTCACTCAACACTAATAGTTCATAATTTTGGTACAAACACATCTGTTCATCCTCCTCCTCCTCCAAAATATCACAAAACCACTCCTTGTGTCTCTCAAGTTGACAAAGGCAAGTGGCCAATTAAATCTACAATCATGGTTGAGTCCTCTTCCTCTAATCACTTCAAGATTAAATTAGCAAGCATTGGTAAGCGAAGTTTGAGTGATTTGCATCCAGAAGTAGCCTAGCCGGAAGAAACAAAGTCTCGATATGAGAACTTCATTAGGAAAAGGGAAGAATTTTTCAAAAAGAAATTCCCTGGGTTATTTTGATTTTGTTTATTATGATGTTTGATTATGACACTATTTTGGACAGATGGTAGAACCATGATATTTATTTTTGAAACTTTAAAATATCATGTTAATTTATGGGAGATACAAGTAATATATGTCATGGTAATTTTGATGCATGTTTTTGTATGCTATATGGTGTTGATTTTTATATTTGATGATATTGTGGAGTGACGAGGAAAATATATAATTGATTATTGAAGTACATGGTGCATAATAGAGGGGGACCCCACCTATTTAGTTAGTATATTATTTATTAATTATCCTTAACATAACTTACTTGTCCTATTTATTAACTAAAGTTGTTTAACTTAAATAACTAAAAGTAGTTCAACTACTTGGAGAACTAACTTTTAGAGAATAAAAGGAAGAACAAAAGGAAAAGGAATTCATGAGAAATTAGAGAGAAATACTGTTGATAAGGTTTTCTCTTGTTTCATATTAAGATTTATGAATTTCATTCTTTCATTTTCTGAGTTTTGAGAGCTAAGCCCTCTTGTTGATAGCATGATCATTCTAAAGGTTGAAAACAAGAAAGGACTAAGAGTCATAGACATTTGACATTCTTTATAAGGTCATTCATTTTTCTTGGAAGTCTGTTTAGTCTCATTAGGATTTACGATTTAATTTTCAGTTATGATTAAGACTATTTTGTAAAGTCAAGACTTGATGAGATTATGTCTTGGTTGATCCAATACGTTTTATTCTTGGTCATTTTCTTTCAGACACAAGTTTTCTTTGTATGATTGTTAAAATTCCATCCTAGACTTCTAAGTCTGATTTCGGTCCTTACCCTCGTAGGGGTTTGAAAAGAGGCATTTGGTTGTAACTCATAAAAGTTATCATTAATAAAAATCTGGTTTATTCTCAATTGATACTTGTCTTACTAATTTTCATATTGTATGTTTTCTTTATTTTGTTCATTTTAAATTTATAAACGTTCACAAATAAGCATTTTGTTTTTATATTTTTAGAAAAATCATACAACTTGATAATAAAATCATGCCCAAGAACATATTTCTTGAGGGTTTATTGATAATTTTGCATAGGCTATAAACCTAGGGTAACAATGCTACCTATCTCATAGTAGGTTAGTGAGATTTGAAAATGATTGAGAGAGGACTTTCCATTCCTTGCATCAACATATTCCTTTGGTTTTTGATCCCCTATTGCATGTGGATAACTACTCCAACCAGATTTTTGGAGTATAAAAGGATGCCAAGGGGTAGAGGAGAAAAATCATCAATCTTTGGAGCATCATTATGCTGACAAATTATTGCTAAAGTTTGCAAGCAAGACGCCAAGAGAGAAATTGATAAAATATTGTCAGATAAAGACAAGGAAATTAACCATTTGAAGAATCATAGTCAAATCTTTCTTATGGAAGTAAAAAAATTAATAAGTAAGGATATATAAATATTGAAAGTAAACAAATATATGTTCATGATTGCAAGTGAATCAAGAAAGTTTCTAGAAGTTGAAACTATATATAAAACGACCTCAATAGAAGGGATCATAACTAAAAATCAAAGTTTCATTACCGATGAATCTTTATCAATGAAACAACATCCATAAAATGAGTTGAAGGAACAACTCAATGATAAGTCAACATCTATAGATGAAGTGATGATTGACGTTCCATTGATCATTGATAAATTAGTTTACACACCAATAACTATGAAAATATCACATATTAGCATGTTGACTCAAGTAAACCATGAAAAGATTAAAAAGGATCATCTTATAAGACTACCATATCGACACCCAAATCACAGAAGTTGTATCATTTTAAAATCAATGTACCCATATTTGAAGATACCTAACAAGACTTAACTACATACTTACATATCAAAGCTTTTGAAGATATATGTGCCTCAAATTCAACAACAAAGAAGATCGAATCCAAAATATTATCATCAAAGAATTCCAAAAAAAATACACCTTGGACGGATTGATCCTTTTTCAATGCCATATTATTGTTCAAATCTTTGAATATCATATCATTGTTGGTCGCATGCCTATTTTTAGGTAAGGTTTATTTTTGGAAGGTAAAACCCAATTTTTTAGAAGAACAATTGGCAGGAAAAGTAGCACTTGTGAGGGAAAGCTGCATGCAAGGGAGGAAAGCATGCAAGGTGCACAGGAAGGAAAACCTAACCATGTTAGGGTTGGTTTTTGGTAAGATATTGTAATGGCTAATAAGCTGGTAAAACAGTATAAATAAGAGACTAGGAGGTCTAGGTTGGATTTTGTTCGAAGTTGTTTCGGTTTTGAGTTGTTGAAAAGATACCAACATAAGTTATGATACATTTTTGTAAGATGTTGAGATGTATAAGAGTAAAGTAGGTTAAATATTGAGGGTTACATCACAGGCTGAGGAGCCTGGTGTGATATAGTCTGCCTCATAGAGGTTGTGGAACCTTTTTCATGATTGTATGATCATAGATATAGTGTGTGATACACCATATTTTGCAGCAAACCTAATAAAAGAGCCTAAGAAGATAGATATTTGTGGACATATCCTAGGAGTGGGTGAACCATGGTAAAACCTGTGTTATGTGTGTTGTGTATTGTGTATTTTCCTTATGTCAGTAGCTAGATCATGAATGGATGAATGAATGGTTTTGTTAGATCTATTAGAATGCATGCATAGGCTTGAGATATGAATGAATATTAGGAATAATAGAGAGAATAATCAGATCAAGTTCTAAATAATATCAAGTAAATCTCATATCCCCATTCCTTCCTAGACTGCAAGCACTTGAGCTTTGCAGTCACCCATATAACTATCTCGGGTGAGATTGCGCAGTGCACTCTGTGTGTTGTGTTGCCTTCTGGTTTACGAGGAGGGATGATAGTTTTAGAGGGTTTTGTTGGAAATGTGTTCAGATATGAACCCGAGTCAGCCCAATTAGATAGAGAGAGAGATTAATAACCAATAAATGTTTCTGTTTCCATTTGGAACTGCATGGGATTGAGTGGACAGGATCCGTAGAAGAAGCATGCGGAAAATGAAGGTATAAAAATGAATGCTCAACCCATGGAATCCAACGAAGGCAGAGATCAAAAGATGGTTGAAAACAAAGAAACTTGAGTTTGCACAGAAGGATAACAGAAACCCTAAATAACACCACACAAATATCTGGATAAATATGTGTTTAGAGACTTGCATGAGGTATTTTATGTAATTTCTCACATGTGTTTTAGGAGTGGCTATTGAGGTTAAAATACAACCACCCTACAAATCGAATCAGACAGCTCAAGTGGAATCCTGTGGAGATCGTGCACTTACAACAAGTTAACAATAAATTTACGCGCGCAATAGATTTCTAGCTAGACAGTATTGTCACGGGATTTATCATTGAATTTGCTGTAGATACCGCGAAGTCAGACAACGCAAAAAAGAAGGATTTTATAAAAGGACCTAGAGGTAGGTATTTCAGATCGTTGTATATGTCAATCAAGATTTTATTGTATAACAATGGTGTGATGACTATGGAATCAAACATCTAAACTTCCCTATGTGCATGGGGGAAGGAGGGAAGCCCTGACAAGAGGTGGAGAAATGGAGGATGAAATGGATAAGGGAAATAAGAAGGATACCATGGACCCGGTCATGATGGAGGAATATCATATAAATAAGATAACGGAAACAACTAGAAAGACTCGTAGTGGAGCACCTTAACAATATAAGATGAATAATAAGAAGAGAGCCATAGTTGATAGAGAGGGCTTGGAAATTGATGAGGAAGAGGTAGAGGATCTCCGGGATATGGTTCAGATTGAGGAAATCCTACATGCAACATATGAAAGGAGGATAGGAGGTCCAAAGGCAGGAACAAAAGGCAGAACTCCAATCCAAATCAACGTCAGTGTGGAACCCATAACCCCATGTGCGACTAGTACACCAGAAAGAACGCCACCATTTAGACAACCAAATTTTAGTGGAATAAAGACAACATGAAATGCATATAAACAAGGAGAAGAAACTGGAGGAGCCAGTTCAAGAATTAGTAGTCAAATATCTACACTGCATGGAGGTAGTAGTTCAATGCAGTTCAAAATGGTTGGACACAATCCCACAATCAGGTTACCATAATTTCAGGGAGATACATCTGAGGACCCTGAAAAGAATTTTTTCATGTGGGAGAAGATATGGGAAGAAAAGAATATCACAGATGAGGATACAAAACTTTCTCATTTAACTATCATTCTAAGAGATTGCACACTGGATTAGTACATGAGCCTAGCTGTAAATAGTCCACCAGGAGTAACAAAGACTATTGAAGATGTCAAGAAACTAATGATAAATTAATTTCATAAGCCTATCTTAAAAGATCAGTACATGAATGAGATGATAAAATTTGGGAAGAAACTAGGTGATTATATTTGGGAAATTGATCAGAGATTTAAGCGTCTCAAAGGAAAGTTGAATTACGTCATGACTGACATGAAACATAGACATATATTTGTGAATTCACCACTACCACATTTGAAATACCCATTGAGACAACATAAGTTCCAAACTCAGGCAGAGGCTCAACAGACAACCTTACAATTGGAAGATAACCAATATCATAAGACAGATCAATCAATAGAGGAGTTGAAGGAGGATTTGAAGAACTTAACATTTTATGTTAACCAAAATAAGGGAAAAGAGAAAAGAGAAGTTGTTTGGTGTACCACATGTAGGACATAAGGACACCATAAGAATGAATTTCCAATTTTTTCATAGTACATGGAAACAAGAGAACCAAACCATTTTCCAATAGGAGGAACATGGTGTGAGCTATGTAAGATGCATGGGCATGATCCATATAATTTTCCAATGATGTAGAAGTATCAGATAGTACCCAAGAGTTCATATTGAAATTTTTGAAAATCGGTGAGTCGTGATGATAAAGAGTGTAGGACGATGGAGTTGATGAGGGAAAGAACTTCAGATACCTATAGGGTGCAAGCATAAATGATGACAGAGAAATATGCACCTCAGTTAAACTAGGTACCACCTCCATATAACACTGCACAACCATAATACAACAATGCGTAGCCACAATATAACCCCACGCAGCATAATCAGGTACCTCAGTACAATGCACCACGAGGAGATTGAGTTGGATACATAGGTGTAGGATGAGGTAGAGGAGGATTTGGAGGAGGCATAGTTCCAATAGTGTTCCATAACTTCCAATAGCCAGGACATTATGCAAGGGAATTTCCATTTCCACCATCAACATCTATGTACTGTCACGCAATAGACCATGATACAGAAGATTGTCCGACATTATTGGGGAAGATACAAAATAAGAGAAACTAAAACTACCAAAATGTCTAGTGGATTTCTGTAGAATCCAGGGATGATGGAAGAAACATCAACATAGTCACGCGAGGAGGAGCTAAGACAGGAGATGACATAGTAAGACAAGACCCAATGCAACACCAATGGATGAAGAAAAATATTGAACCACAGAAGGAATTTAATACATGAAAAGAAAAGGAGACATTCAAGGAATCCATATAGGAGTTTCTCAAGAAGAACATTGCGTCAACATTAGTTGCGCAACATACTCAGAATGTACTAATGTACAAGATGCCTTCATCAATGGACCACACCAGTGAAGAAAAACCTTTAGAGAAATAAAGTACCATAAAGACTTTTCTGCAATCTTGGGTTAAGATATTGAATGATCCATCATCTATTAATTTTTTGCAAAATATGTAACATAGAGGGAGCAGAGAAGTTAGAGAAGAAAAAAGTGAATCACCTCCATACAAGAAGGAGAACAAACAGATAATTCAGATTGAATTCCAACATTGGATATTTCAATATGGGGTATATTGTACTAGACTTAGGCTCCGAAGTAAATGTGTTACCCAAGAAGACATGACAGTGTATGGGAGAACCCATACTAGGCTATTCACCTGTCTAATTGAAATTATCTAATCAACGCAGAGTTCTACCAATTGGAAGGATTAACGGTGTGACAATAGATTTTGATGGAGTGTGCACTAAGGCAAACTTTGAAGTAATAGAGATAGTAGATGGCACAACACCTTATCCAAGATTGCTTGTATTGGATTGGGCATTTGATAATCAGACCATAATCAACTTGAAGAAAAGGAAAATTACATTTGAATCAAGTGAATATAGATTCATTACACCATTAGACCCTTCAGAAGGAGAAAGATTTGTAGAACCCACTTATTTAGATATGGAGGAAATAAACCAGTTGTACAAAAATACCATGTGAGAAGAAGATTATGTTAATCAAACTTCAGATGGGGTACTCAGCTAGAGAAGCATCACACAGAGTGCTTATGAGTCATATATAGGTCTGGAGAATTGGCTATGAAGATTACATGAAGTTTCCACAAGAAGGTGAGCAAGAATAGACCATGCAGTAAGATGGGTTGGTATAGAGATAAGAGAACCTCCTAGTTTTCATGGGGTAAATGACCTAGAGGAAGTTTTGACCAAATATGAAGAGAAAGTATTAGAGAATCAAAGGCTCTTGGCCCTAGATATTGCACTCAAGCATACACCTACAATATGGTGGGGTGCACACAAAGAATAATTCAGTACCGGTATCAATGTAAGAAATTACTAGGCATTAGATTCAGTGCAGAACATGGGAGCAATAAAATGAAGAGGTATGATGGGCAAGGAACACCAGTAGAACACTTGGAGAAGTGAAAAACACAATGGAGAATGACACCACCATAGGAATGGCCTCATCATTTCATCCATAAATTGGAGGGAATTCTAGAGAACTGGTATGTAGACCAGGAGATGCATAGAGGTACTATATAATGGACAACCTTACAATAGAAATTTGTAGTAAATTTCTCATTTGAACATGAGAACCCCAATATTGATTCAAGATTGAGGCAGGGAAAAGGTGTAATATTTATTGATGAACCAGAGGTTGAAATCATGAAATAGTACCAACAACAGAACAGACAGGCAGTCAAAGAACTACTGTCATTCTATCATGTGGAAGAGGAAGCACCAGATGAAGATGACCTGTGCAATATTTAGATTACATAAATTGAAGGAGAAATCGAAGTGGAAGGTCCATATTTGAGGTTAGAAGTATTTTCTACACCTATCAAGGTGAAGAAAGTCAACATTGGAACAACTCACAATCTTAAAATGGAAAGTATTGAAGACTATTGGGATGAAAAAATAGTAGAAAGAATAATAAAGTTACTGCATGAATATAGTGACATGTTCCCAATGACCTTTAAAGAGACGAAAGGCATAGCAGGAAAGCTAGGAGAGATGAAAATACCTCTCAAACCTAAGGCAAGACCTGTCAGGTAGAGACCTTACAAACTGAATCCAGTATATAAGCATAAAGTAAAGGCATAAATCGAAAAAATGTTAGAATTTGGTATCATAGAACCAATAGAGGAATATCAATGGATAAGTCATATGGTAGTCCAAGAAAATAAACAAGGGGGGATAAGGATTTGTGTAGATTTGAGAAAATTGAATAATTCTTTCTTACATGACCCTTTTCTTACCCCTTTCATAGATGATGTATTAGATAATGTGGGAGGCCAAGAAGCATATTCATTTACAAATGGATTTCCAGGTTACCATTAGATCAAAATAGCTCTAGAGGATGGGTATAAGACTACTTTTTCTATAGAATGGGGATCCTACCAGTACACATTCATGCCATTTGGGATGAAGAATGCACCAACCATATTTTCAAGAGTAGTCATAGTTTCTTTTAAGGAATTCATACATAAGTTTTTAGAATTATATCTGTATGAGTAGATTGTATATAGTCTGCTAAAAGATCATGTGGAAGTATTAAGGATCATGTTGGAAATATGCAGGTAATGTCATATATCATTGAATATCAAGAAGTGCATTTTTGGGACATATTTTGGAATACTATTGGGAAATATATTATATAAAAAAGGTTTACTAGTGGATCCTACTAAGATTGCAGTCATTTTCAACTTACCACCACCAAAATTAGTGTGTTAGTTGAGAGAAACACTAGGACATACAAGCTATTACAGGAAATTTATAAAAGGATATGCGCAGATTATTGTGCCAATGGAAAAATTGTTAAACAAGGATATAAGATTTCAGTGGAATGAGGACTATCAACAAGGTTTGGACACCTTAAAAGAAAATATGGTCACAACACCTGTCCTAGTATTCCCGGATTGGGAAAAGACATTTCATGTGCATGTAGATTCATCAACCATTGCACTTGGATCAATTCTGGAAAAGCTAGGAGAAAGGGATTTAGACCATCCTATAGTCTTTGCAAGAAGAAAATTGTCAAAATCAAAGCATAACTACAACACCATAGAAAGAGAAGGCCTAACTATGGTATATGCACTTCAGAAGTTCAGAAACTACTTATTGGGTAAGCACTTTAATATGTTCACAAATCATTCTTCCCTAAAATATTTAGTCAACAAGATATTGTTGGGGGGGAGGATCTGTAGATGGTTGGTTTTATTCCAAGAATTAGATTTTGAAGTGATAGTTAAACTAGGGAAGATGAATGCAGGAACTAATCACTTGTCAAGGGTCACTAATGGAGAGGAAACTACCAACATGGAAGACAACTTTCCTGATGCACAGTTGTTTTCAGTACAAGTAGGTGATGATTACTTTTTTGATATAATTGAATACTTAAGTACATGGCTTGTGCCACAACAATTTATCACTTCACAGAATAAAAACCTGGCATTCTGAGTTGTAGACTATCAACTGATTGCAGGAAACTTATAGAAAATGGGTGCAAACAACATTTTGAGAAGGTGTGTACTAGAGCATGAAAGGCCTATAATTTTGACAGAAGCTCATGAAGGAATAGCTGGAGGATATCATTTAGGAAAATATACCACGCATAAATTATTGTGTGTGGGATTATGGTGGCCAAAAATTCATAGAGATGCCAAGGAATATTTCTAGACATGTGATGTCTGTCAGAGGGTGGGAAAACCCAACAGAAGGGATGAGATTCCCCTAAGACCACAAGTAACTTTGAAGGTATTTGAAAAATGGTAAATAGACTTTGTTGGACCAATCAATCCACCATCGAGAAGGTTAAGAGATAGATATATCATTACTACAATATAATACTTAACAAGATGGGAAAAAACAACACTAGTCAAAGACTGTAGTGTAGAGACAACAACATGCTTCTTGTTTGAGCAAGTGATCACCAGATTTGGATGTCCAAGAATTTTGATTAGTGGCCAAGGTAATCACTTTATCAACAATATTATTAGGGCCATGACTGAGGAGTTTTAATTCTATCACCATAATAGTACATCGTACTATCCTCAGGATAATGGAACAGTAGAATCCTTCAATAATATCATGGAGAATGCTTTGACAAAGATTTTCAATGTCAATAGGGATGATTGGGACTTGAAAATACTAGTAGTACTATGGGAATACAATAATACATGTAAGAAGTTGACAGGACAAACACCATTCATATTGGTGTATAGTTAGGAAGCAATGGGGCCATTAGAATTTATGGTACCCAGTCTGCACATAGCATTAATTACCAACATGACAGAAAGAGGCACAGTAAAGGAGAGGTTAAACCAAATAATTAAGATGTAAGAGGATAAGATTATGAAAGGATTTCACCAAGAATTACAGAAAGAAAGAGACAAATCTTAGCATGACATACATATCAAGAGGAAGTGTTTTAGGTAAGGATACCTAGTCTTACTCTATGATAGTAAATGTTTTCAACAACCTGGTAAGTTTAGAATGCATTGGCTAGGGACCTATGAAGTAAATACTATCACAGATGGGGGATTTTTATAGCTAAATGATTTGGTAGGAACATAACTGAAAGGAATGATCAACATGAGTCGATTGAAGCTGTATAGGGATAGTCAACCTCCTAACACTTAAAATTTACAGTGTAGTAAGAAACCATGTACATAGTGTACTATAGTAGGACAGAAAAATGATAAAAAGAAAATAAAAAGGAGAAAAAGATGGAAAAAGTAATACAAAAATAGAAAAGAAAGAAAGTACAAAAACAATGGAAAAAGTTGTGCATAGTAATTACCATGACAAACATCAGAAGACAACGTGTAGTAAAAATTGAAGTCGATGCAAATGCACGCATAAAGTGAAACATGAAAACGATTGGGTCTATAAAAAGTGAAAAGAACACAATAATTCAACACTTAGTGATTTTTGAGCCCAAAGTGAGAAAAAGAATACGTGCCCTAGTTATCTATTTACAAAAGAGAAAGAAATTTTATGACTTGGAGAAGATGATGACTCCACTGAAGTTTGACGTGCCAGGAAATTTTTTCCAGATTACTCGACAGGGCCAAAGGTGCAAGGAGAGAATGTAGCAACCGAAGAATGTGGTCGATCTGAAGGATGTTACCACCTCGGACCCATAATCTATTATCCCGATTCAGGTTGAGGAAGAGATTCCCACAACGCGACAATGAGAGATCCTGGGCCCAGAATGGTGCTTCAAACCCTAACCCCGAGACATCTACAAAACCCAATGAAACAATGGGATCGTGAAAGTCCCAAGAACAAGAGGAAGCGTTGGTTGAAGACATCATCGATCGACCAAAGTACGACGAGGAGGAAGAAGATGCAGACATTGTAGAGGCATGCACATCTGTTGTGGGATAGAAAATAAAAACACCAGATTCCATGGAGATTACCCTCCCTTTTCTCCCAGAAGCAGTCATCACTATCGATGACATTCTTGCGAAGGTACCTAAGTTTAGGTACGCTGACCATGACATATGTGATGCGGCCAACTTTCCATAGTTGGCTGAGGAAAATTACTTGATAAACACATGGGAAATTGGACCCCTTGACAAACCTATACTAAAGCCTGTGCAATGGATCATTGGGCTCTACAATTTGGGCATTATGAATCTTCTAGACATATTACCATATTTTGGGTGCGGTAAGAATGTCGGCCTATGTGTAAAACAGTTAGTCACCCACGTCCATGGAGGAATATTATGGATGGAGAGACCAGTGCAGATTGATGTGGAATTGATTACCAAAATCATGTGACTTCCCATAGTCGGTGCGCAACCTAAAGAATACTTAGAGAACAAGGAACGCAAGAAATAATTGGAAGAATAGGTTAAAGCATAGTTCAACACTACTCGGGGAAATATAGGCTTTTTTATCAAATAAATTAATGACAATGCGACAAGGCTTTCCATCAAACTGTTGGCATGTAAATTGTTGAGGGAATGTCACAAAGAGGAAGTGCCAATAGGAATTATTGTAGTGGCAGCGCAGTGCGCTAAGGGAGTTATGTTCAGGTGGCCATTGTACCTTCTGATCCAGTTTCTAATAGACTGTCATGATGCACAAGATAATGGAACCGAGTTCCATTATTCCTGGTTAATCATATTAATAGCATTGGCAGGGTGGAAGGAGCCCAAATTCGTGATGTTCCTAGACATAATGGGAAAGTGTTATGCGACTAGATATGAGTCCCTCTGGTAGGCCAAGGATAATAAGATGAAGCAGGCCAATAATTCATTATTCACCATGTTTTTAGAAGACATATAAAAGTAGACAATGAATGTGTGGCTCATACTAATGGAGGTAGCGCAGGAGATAGAGGGGATAGCCAAATTCAAGGAATCATGGAATCATGTATGGATCCAATATGAAAGGAATCCTAAGAAGGAGTGGTTGAATATATAGTACTGCATCACCAAAGAGGAAGTCAAATCGATTATCAAATACTGGCATGCGTAGTGGCGGTTACCAGTAGAAAAACTAGCCACGAGGACAGGCATGATGCAATCCTCTAAGCCCAAGGATACAAATGAAGCAAGCTCATAAACTTGAACAAGTAGCCTGGCTGACAATACCAGAACAACCACAACGTGAACCCAAGCAAGTGGGAGCATCCCAGTATCGAAATGACTGAGGAAAACACCCACCATAGCAAGGAAAGGAAGCCAACAATAGACTAGGAAAAAGGAGATGAAACAAACAGTAGAAGAAAGAGCCAAATGAACAACAAGTGGGGTGAAACCCTCAAAGAAAACAAGGAATATCATGCAAGAAAATAAAGTATGAGACGGAGGACCCATACATCACCCTAACATAGGATGATGTATAGATCGTCATGAAAAAATTCCAAGACCGAGGTGAAGAAGTGGTCTGAGTTGCAGAAGTGCAACAGGAAGATATCATTTCCAAGTTGTTAGAGGTCCATGAAAATATACAGCAACTATGGAGCTAGGCTAGATCATAGGCTTTCGTGCACCAATAGGAAAGGACACAGAGGCCATCTGTGCAGAAAGAAAGTGAAGAAACCATGCATTTTTCATCCAGAGCAAGGAGACATTCATTATAACGCGTCAAATGATCAGGTTTGAGTAGGAGACGGTGCAGAAACACTTGGAGGAGGTAGAATAAATCAAGATGGTCATGGAACACATACCTACAAAGGCCTTATATGGGCTACATGCTAGTGTCATGCAAGAAGTGCAGTCTAGGGCCTGTGTAGATGCCATAAATTTAGAGGTGGTCAGAGGGGTTGTAGAGATGCTCCAAATAACAAACGACCAGTTGGCTGAAGAGAAGGAGGAAGAGAAATAACACGCAGAAAGATTGGAGCAGGGATTGATAAGGGTGTACAACTGCATCCCAAACAACATGCAAGCAAAAGAGAGAAGTGCAGAGGATAATATCAACCTCATTTCACAAACCATTGATCAATATAGATATGATATCGAGGAAATAAAGGAAAGGCTCAATCCCATGACTCCTCCATAGGTTCAAGAGAAAAGTAAATAGGAATTTCCAATCCAAATAGCGTAAATGGAGAAACACGCAAGCACAGAAGAAGAACTATTTGACAAAGTCATGAATCTCTGAACAGTGGTGGAAGAGGACAGGCAGGTCCAATAGTGGGGCCACGAATAAGAAAGAGTCAGTGCAACCATACAAGACCTCAAACATAGGCATAAAACAATGAGAATCACAGAGTGTCTGAAGGGTACTCAATATATGAAGAAGATGCAGTCAGATTTGAAAGTAGCATAGATGCATAAGAAAGAGAGACAAGTAGAAGTGAAACCCCTCCAATAGAAAGAAACACAAATGATTTCGCAGTTGGAGAATGAAAAGAAAAGAATGGCACAAGTAGAGAGTGAAATTCTAATGCAGGAGGAAATAACATTGCAGACACTAGAAGCTCTAAGAGGCAAAGCTGTGTAGATAAGACAAAGAGGAAAGGAACTGAAGGACAAGTTCCATATCTTGGTAGAGGATATTCAGGGAGTGTGAACTGCCTAGGTGGCTTGGGATGAGCCACATGTTAGTGTTGGGGGTTTGTTGGGCGCAGACCTATTTTGAGGTAAGGTCTATTTTTGGAAGGTAAAACCCAATTTTGGGGAAGAACAACTGGAAGGAAAAGAAGCACGTGCAAGGGAAAGTCGCATGCAAAGGAGGAAATCATGAAAGGCACGTAGGTAGGAAAACCTAACCATGTTAGGGTTAGGGTTTTGGTAAGATATTGTAATGGCTAATAAGCTGGTAAAATAGTATAAATAAGAACCTAGGAGGTCTAGGTCAGGGGTTGTTCAAAGTTGTTCTGGTTTTGAGTTGTTGAAAAGATACCAACATAAGTTATGATACATTTTTTTAAGTTGTTGAGCTATAGAAGAGTCAATTAGGTTTGATATTGAGGGTTAGGTCATAGGATGAGGAGCCTGGTGTGATCTAGTTCACCTCACAAAGGTTGTGGAACCTTTTTCATGATTGTATGATCGGAGATATAGTGGACACGATGCCATATTCTGCAGAAAACCTAATAAAAGAGCATAAGAAGCCAGAACTTTGTGGACATAGCTAAGGAGGGGGTGAACCATGGTAAAACCCATGTTATGTGTGTTTTGTATTTCATATTTTGCTTCTTTCAGTAGTTAGATTATGAATGGATGAATGAATGGTGTTGTTAGATCTATTAGAATGCATGCATAGGATTAACATGTGAATGAGTCTTAGGAATAATAGAGAGAATAATCATATCAAGGCCTGAAGAAGATCAAGTAAATCCCATATCCCCACTCCTTTCTAGACTGAAATAACTTGAGCTTTACATTCACCCATATAACTATCTCGGGTGAGACTGCGCAGTGCACTTGGTGTGTTTTGTTGCCTTCTAGTTTACCAGGTGGGCCGATAGTTTTAGAGGGTTTTGTTGGAAACCTGTTCAGATCTTAACCTAGGTCATACCAATTAGATAGAGAAAGAGAGAGATTAATAATGAACAATCACCTTACATCCTCAACCTTATCAAATAAGAAAGAGTTATAATAAGTTAGTTCATTCTATTGTAATTAATTTTCCTTACCTATGCTTTGAGGGCAAAGCATTTTTTAGAGGGGAAGACTTGTAATATACCTAAGGCATATTAGATCCATTATCATAATGTAATAAATAAACATATGTAATAATAGTCATAGGACAATTATTGTTTAATGCAATCATTAATATGTAATAATGATCAATCATTCCCTTTGTCAAGGACATGACTTATCACCCCTATGTGTATTTATATGCACACCCATTGTATCTCAAGAACATGTCAATTAATAAGGAATAATAATCATTTATCCCTTGAGGAATATACGGATTCTCCCTTGTAAAGGATGCTTAGGTGAAGTGACCAATAGGTTCACTTGATTCCAACCCATTATCACCCAATTATACCCCCCCTACATTCAAAGGGTTATAAATAAAATGATAAATTCTCATTGAAAAGAAAATAAAAATAGTTTCCAAGTCCCACAAAACACTTACAAATATTTTCAATAATGTAAAAGAAAAATTTGACCCACTCCTACATTAAGGGGTTTATGAGATTTCTTACTTGTGTGGAGATGCATGCATTTTCCAAACTAATGTCTCTATCAAAATTAGACTTAAAAAACATATTTCTTATACAAACTATAATTGTACATCTAAATCATCTATTACCTTAGATTAGTTTTTTCCATGTAACAACATCTAGGGAAAACCCCTAGGTACTTATCCTCATTTTGAGTATAGTACCCAGGGTAAACGTTAAATTCTTAAGGGATTGAATTCGTTACAAAAATATACTCTTTATGAGATCAAGCATGTCACTTTATGGGAATAGAACCTGGGTGGGGTGGATAACAGTCCATCCCACAACCAGTCAGGCTAAACCCAATTGACATATTGCTAGCGAGAAAATCTGATCCGAATTTTATAAGAAGAACGAAGTGGATGTAAATTATTATTAATATTTAATACGTAAACATATAACAGGTATGTGATAAAACAACAGAGATACATTAAAATTGGTTTCTATTAACTCAGGAAATAAGCTGAAACTGTAAAATGTAGCAGAAAACAAGCTTGTTGGACTTGTGGCGGCTTATCTCTGAGAAGAGATGTGACGACTGCACTCATTCGCAAGAAGATGAGTAAAATGAGGCTCTAGAGGAATTTTTACAATAAATATGAATTCCAAAACCCTAGACATCCAAAAACCTAACCCTGGGAGATGAAGCGCCAAAATTCATGTGGGCCCCGTTGGGGTAAGTTAGTACATTAACTTCTCGGGGTCGTAACTTTTGCATACGATCTTCGTTTAGGGTGCACGATAGCTAGTTGGAAAGGTATTGACAAAGAGATTAATTTAGGGGGCTCAATCAGAGCCTTTGGCCATCTTTGAGAGGCATTATCATGAAAAAACATCATTTAGGCCCTCAAACTAGCCCCCAAAGTTAAAAACTGCTAAAAATAGTAAATTGCCAAAATTGCCAGAAAATTGTTTTGAGATAGTTGGAGAAGGTGGGTGGCCACTGATATCCAACTGGATCAATCCTCCCTCCTTAGGAAGCAATGGTCTCCATTTTTTTGAGTTCCCCCATCAGATGAGGAAATTTCTGTTGAATTTGGCCCCTGGTGAGCCACTTGCCTTGGTGCAAGAGATACCCTACTTTGACAACTCGATAAAGGTGGATCCTCTGTTGGTGAGTCCCCTTGACCTGTGTGTCCACAATTTGATCCTTGGATGCTTGTTTCATGTAGTCAGGTTTGAGATATTTTGGCGTTAATTTTTCTTCTATCTCTAAGGTGTCCAATAATGGTGGGAAATATGGTCGAAGGAGAGCCACATTGAACATTGGGTGCAGACTAAGGAAAGGAGGAATGTTGAGCTCAAAAGAATTATCTCCTATAGCCTTGATGATGGTGTAATATGCATAACTAAGTGGACGAATCTTTCGATGGGGCCCTGTAAGGTGTTCTTTTTGCAAATGCAACCAAACTTTGTCTCCCACCTGAAACTTATGTGGCACCCAGTGTTTATCGTGACGTTGCTTGTACTTGGCATTGGAATTTTGTAAAATCCCCTGAACCTATTGGTGGATGTGTTGGATCCACTCAATGAACCAGGTGTCTTTATCATCTTTATCTGGATCAGGTGACAATTCAACCAAGGTGGCCGCAAGGTGTACTGCAACTTCCATGGGACCCAATGGTTGGAATCCAAATCCCACCTGAAAGGGGTTGTGGTCGATTGAGCTATGCAGGGCTCAGTTGTAGTTGTGCTAAACATATGGGAGATTCTCATCCCATGTGTGGGGGTGCTTGGAAAATTACATGCACAGGATATGCATGATCATCTAATTGACGACCTCGGTTTGGCCATCTGTCTGGGGATGGAAGGTCGTGGATTTGGTGAGCTTGGTGTCCAACAGTGACCAGACCCTCGACCGAAATGTGATGAGGAACCGACTGTCCCGATCAGAGAAAATGGTTTGTGGGATTCCAAAATGTACCCACACTTTCTCAAAGAAGAGCTTGGCAGTGGCCTCTGCGGTGATGCTCTTTTTGCAGGGGACCAGAAGTGCCATTTTAGAAAAGTGATCAACAACCACGAAAAAACAGTCATTCCCCCACTTGGTGGTCGAAAGGTCTGACATGTAATCCATTGAGATGGATTCACATGGCTTGTTAGGAGTAGGAAAAGGCATGTACATGCGTTTTTTCTCACTGGTGGGCTTAGCAATAGCACAGGCAATTTAGCACCTGATATATTTCTTGACATCCTGCCAAAGTTTTGGCCAGTAGAAATGTTGTCGCACCACTTCCAGTATATTTTTGACACCAAAGTGTCCTGCTATCTGACTGTAGTGGGATTCCCAAATCATCTTTGTGTGCTCGCTTGATGGAACACAGAGATGGCCCATATGGCACAAAATATGTCCCGAAGATGGAAATTAGTGACGATTGACTGTGTTCCCAACATTTTGTAAGTGTTGGAGAAATCAGAGTCTGTTTCATAGAGTTGGGGCCACTTGGAGGTTTTGTGGCCACAAGAGTCTAGCATTGTGGTGATTTTTGCGACTAGAGGTCAGCTAAGGAAATTAGTGACTCGGTTGGTACTTCATGTTTTGTACTTGATTTTGAGGTGGAACTGTTGTAAGTATGTGGATCAATTCTGATGGTGGTCATTCTGCAATTTTACTTGGGTCTGCATGAACTGCAAGGGCTTATGATCAATGTGGATTATTGTCTCTTTCCCAAGAATGTAATGCCTCCACTGTCGGTAGGATTGCACAATGGAGTACATTTCTTTGTTGTAAGTAGGGTACTTACGGATGACATCTAATAGTGTCTCACTGTGATAAGCCATGGGGTGGTCGTGATGAGTGAGAAATGCACCCATAGTATAGTCTGAAGAATCTGTCTCAATCTCAAAGGAATGTTGTAGGTCAGGTAATGAGAGTACTGGTGTTGAGAACAAACATTGCTTCAAATCATCGAACACTTGTTGTTGAGACAAGCCCCAAACAAATTTTTCCTTGCCACCTCCTCTCATTACTTGGCTGAGGGCCCATGAAATATGCGAGAACCCCAACACGAACCTGTGATAAAAATAGCCAATCATGGATGACCTGGATTTTGGATGGATCCACATGTACAGAATTCTAATCCATAATGTAACTAATATATTGGACCCGGTCCATGCTGAAGGAGCATTTTTCCAAATTGGCATATAACTTGTGTTGTCGCAGGGTCTACAGAACCTATTGAATGTGTTGCAAGTGTTCCACCCATGTCTTTTTGTAGATGAGTATGTCATCCATATAGACCACTACAAAAGTATTGGTGAAAGGTCATAGGATATCATCCATCATCCTCATGAAATTCATTGGAGAATTTTTCAAGCCAAATGGCATGAACAACCATTCAAAGAGACCTTCTTTCAACTTAAAGGTGGTCTTCCATACATTTGTCTGCTTGATTGCAACTTGGTGGTAGCCAGACTTCAGATCAATCTTGCTGAAGTATTTTCCCCCCTTGAATTTATCAAGGAGATCGTCGATTCAGGGAATCGAGTACCGGTTCCTGACTGTAATTTTATTTAGGGCCCGGTAATCAATGTAGAGTCTCCAGATCCCATATTTATTATGTGCTAGCACGATCAGGCTCCCACAAGGTGATGAGTTTGGATGGATGTGGCCCCTATGGAGCAGTTCTTGGATTTGTTGCTTGATCTCCTCATTCTCTAACAGGGAGCGACGATATACTAGCCTATTTGGTAGCGGTGCATCGGGGGTTAGATCGATGGGATGCTTGACCTGATAGTGTAGAGGTACCCCAGTCGGTGAGGATAAGATATCTTGGTATTCCTCCACAACCTTATCCACTTGCTTCTTTTGTGTGGAGAGGTCAGCCGTAGAGTTCCTTGATGTGGCTGCAATCTTCCACTCATTCTGAGAGTGAATCATGAAGAAGACAAACTTACCAGTTTGTGAGATGACCTTCTTGCATTGCTGGGTAGAGATGAAGGAAATAGCACTAGCTGGGATGGCCTCAGATATCCTGTACAATTTCCTGTTTAAAGTAATAATAACACTATGAGGCCTAGATTCATATACAACATGATGTTTCCATAAATAAGGTTGTCTCGAAAGAACATAAAAACTTCAGGAGGATAAACGTCACATATTACCTCGTCTTTGAAGGGCTTGATTTCATACAATGATTGGCTGATGCAGAGGTCACTTCCTTGGTGAAGACATCCAATGGTGTAGGGTTGTGGGTGTGGTGTTGTCAGTAGGGCTAGCTTCTTGACGACCTCTGCTGAGATAAGGTTCTTCTAACTACCGCTATTAACGATTAAGTGTAGCAAGGTTCCGTTCACCCAAATCTATGAATGAAAAAGGTGCTCACCTTCCTCTGGCTCATTCGGTTCACTAGGATGGACCTTGGTAGTGGAAATGGTGGCACTGGTTTCTACATCGATGATCTATTTTCCCCTTTTTGGTTTAGACTCAGAGTCGGACCCCACATCTGAATCAGAGGCTTTCACCTCAGTCACCAGTGACTTCTTTGAGGGGAAATCAAAAATGTTGTGTCAGGGGATCTTATGGAAGTCACAACACTTCCTAGTATCTTTCTTTGTCTTTCTATGTCCCTCTTTGCTTCCATCTTAGTTTTGTAGTCCTGAAGTTGTCCATGTTTTCTTTTTCCTTTGTTTTGCGGGTTGGGGCTGCCTTTTCCCTACTTTTTTTGTGCGGGGTTTCCTTTCCCAAATTTCCCCATCTTTTGTTTGAGCTTCTGCTCAATTTTGACGACATATCGGTAGGCCACGCCCAAGAACAAGATGTACATAAACTCCATTTCAGCCTTGATGTATCTGTGCATACCACCACAATACTTTAGAAACATATGTCGCTCAAAATCTTTGATACCCATCTTGGTGCGCAAGGTATGGAATATATTTTTAAACTCTGCCATGACTTGGTCTCTTTCCTGCTACAGTGTGGTCCATTTTGTATATAGGTCATCATAACTTCCGATAGGGTAGTACTTTTCTTTAATAGCATCTCTGAATAACTCCTAGGTGAACACAACTATAAGTAATGAAGGTTCCTTTGTTTCCTTTTTCTAACAAAAAGTCTCCCACCAATCTTTGACATGGGGAATGACTTTGAGGAGTGAAAAAGTAATCTTTTCTCTATTTGAGAAGTTATGAACATAAAAATACCCTTCTAGCAAATTAAACCATTTGTCTATGGCGTCTGCGTCTATTTATCCTTAAAATATAGAAATATCAAATTTGATTTGTAACTTGAAAGGGGCAGCGCTACTGCTTGAGGAAGATGCGTCGCTTGTTTGTAGCCGCCGAAGGATTTGCGCAAAATTATCCATCATTTGGTTCCTTTGTTGCGTGAGGGCTTCCTCGAACAACATTTTGAAAGGATCTCCTATCCCGTCGTCTTTATTTTCACCCACCATGAGAGATCGCTTGGGTGTGAGAAATCTTTTGTCCTAAAGAGAAACAAGCTCAATCCCCAATCCTTTGTGCCCTGGCGTCGTTGGGGACATGCATTCAAAACGACAAGGATCAGACCGCTCCGATACCACTGATCTGGATTTTATGAGAAGAATGAAGTTGATGCAGATTATTATTAATCTTTAATACAGAAAAATATATCAGTTATGTGATAAAACAATAGATATACAATAAAAATGGTTTCTATTAACTCAGGAAATAAGCCGAAACTATAAAATGCAATGGAAAACAATCTTGTTAGAATGGTGGCGGCTTATCTCTGAGAAGAGATGTGACGATTGCGCTCATTCACAAGAAGATGAGTACAATGAGGCTCTGAAGTCATTTTTACAATAAATGTGAATGCCTAAAACCTAACCCTGGGAGAAGAAGCACCAAAAGTCATGTGGGCCCCGTTGGGGTAAGTTAGTACATTAACTTCTCGGGGTCGTAACTTTTGCATACGATCTCCATTTAGGGCGCACGATAGATCGTTGGAAAGGTATTGACAAGGAGATTCATTTAGGGGGATCAATAAGATAATTTTACTATCATTGAGAGGCATGATCATGAAAAAATGTCGTTTAGACCCTCAAACTGGTCCCCAAAGTTAAAAACTGCTAAAAATAGTATATTGCTAGAAAATTGTTTTGATCCAGTTGGAGAAGGTGGGTGGCCACCGATATCCACCTGGATAAAAATACCCTTATTAATATAACAAGTTTTAAAGTATATACAGAGAAAATGACTCCATAAAAGTCAATCTAATTTCTAGACTACCCCAAACATTCCAAAATGGATGAACAAAAAATAGTGAAAGAGTCAGTCGAAAACCATACCTTTTTGTTGGATCATGTTGTCATCGATGTAAAATTATTGATGTCAAAGGATTGATGTCAAGGTATTGATTGATTCCAAAGTATTGATTGATTTATTGATGTCAAAGTAATAATGTCTTAGCATACTAATGTAACATGTATTGTCCTTGATGGGAATGGATTAATGTCAAATGGAATCATAGTCATATGATGTCATGCATAAATGAAGATGGATCAATGAATTATCATTGATATATGATGCATAGTTGGATTGATGTAAATATGACTCATTATTTTCTTATCATGGTTAATAAGGAGTACAAATGGATGAACTCCAAAGTGGTCCACTTATGGTGAAAGCCCTCATGGGAACACGCTTTGTGGTTGATTTATCCTAGTAGTATGGTTAGAGAACCCATGCTTAATTGTGTAATAATGAGATTAAGATCAGTGAATTTGTTAGTGAAACTATCCTAGATGGATAGTGCTTGTCATGCCATTTCTAGTGGTATGTGGAACGCCACATAAATCCTCACGGTTTGAGAGTTATGGCCTTACGAAGTTGGAGGACCCTCATATGATGGCTAGAAGCCCCAAAAGGTCAAAGAAGTCAAAGTGCCTACAAAGAAGAAACTATTTAAAAGTGAAGTGACAAATTCAAAGAGGATTATTTAAATAATAAAGTAAATGGAGAACTTTCTATTTATGGAAAGTAGTTAACCCTAAAATGAGGAAAATGGGTTAAGTGGTCAAGTCACTATTGGATATATGGACAAGTGGAAAATTATGGTTGTTGGACATAAGTGACTATGTGGAAAAAGTGGCTATGTGGACAAAGTGACCTAGAAGATGCTTCTAAGGAAGCTACTTGGAGAGTGTAAATAAGAGGCAAGGGTCTCTTGTGAAATATATCTCTTGAGAATATCTTGAAGTTCTATTCTGAGAGAGAGCGATTGGAGGATCTCATGGATGCATCAAAGTTTCGAAAAGTCTGAGATCTTGACGGAGAAAGTTTTGGAAGTTCAGAAACCCTAGTTTATGAGGCGTACGTGGGATAACAGTGTATTAGGGTGCGTACGTACACAGAATGACAGTGTAATAGGGTGCGTACAGTTGAAGAAATTCATGGAGACTTGAGTGTGAGTTGGTTCCAAGTTCCTGAAGTCTAAAGAAAGTTCTAGATCTGCATTCCATGGGCTCATATCTTCCATAGAAACTCTGGCATGGTTACATATTTGTCTTGATGGATACTCTTGCATATTTTATGGTGAATTCTTGAAGCATTCTTGGTATGGTTGTTGTGATTTGGTTGGTTGATGGAGTGAGAAGCACTCTTATGTTTCAGTCCTAATATGGTTTCTATAGTATATTGGTTACCTATGTTTGAGTAGCATTCATATTGTATGGTTCAGGAGCATGAGTATAAGTTGTTCGAGAGTATGGATATGTTGTGATTGGTTCTGGTTCAGATCAGATAGTGAATGACAGAAGTGGATGTGACTGAGGACTGCAGAGGATATGAATTTTCATGGAGAGAAAACCCTAGTTGTTTAGAAGGCACATGCAGGCTGTAGTATAGACAGGCTGTGTACATACACGAGCTGTAATACTAGTAGGGTGTGTACATACGCATGTTGCACTACTGTTAGGTCGCGTACCTATTGACAAATTGATATCTGTTGAGAATTGATTCCTCTTCTGATTTGGTGTTGAGTTGTGTCAGATGAGTCTTGCATTATAGAGATGTTTCTCTTGTGGAGTTGTAGCTCTATTCAGTTGTTGTTGATAACCCAAGGATTGTAGTCTGTAATAAAAATAAAATTGTACATACATCTCGTGTTCTTTGTGTTCCTTGTGATGATTACTTATTGATGATATATGTTGTTGATGTATGCTCACATTTAACTGGTTATAGATGACAACAATAAGTAATGAGTAAATGGTGATTGATAACTAAGGAGTTTTGTCAAGGGAAGTTTGAAAAAGAGAACCACACTCATTCACCCCCCCTCTAAGTGTGGTCAGTGTGTCTAACACTTTTATCCAACATTTGGTGTTGATCTCCTCAATCTATGTAGCTCCCAAGGCTGCAAGTCTCCTCCCAAAGCTGAACTGCATCCACAACTAGGAAAAAAAGGCTACAAGCATGTTATTTATATTCATAAATTAAGGTTATATATAAATGGTTATGTATAAATCAAATAAAAACCATAAAAACCATCATTTGGGACAAGGAAAAGAGATTATTTTATTCATTAATCAAATATTGAAGCTTACAACCTTTGCAGGTTGACACTCCGTGAACCTGGTCTGGGATCCTCTTAACAATGCTCCAAGTGCACCTTCAATAAGTCTCTTCTCACAATATATTGATCACCTCAAAGGGAAGGGAATGGATTATATGGGAGAAAAGGGGCTAGAGAGGAAATGTTGAGGTAGTAACTCACAAAAGGTTGCAAATGCTTGAGCAAGGAAGGAAAGGGAATTTGGGTAGAGTTTCACCATTCTAATGCTTGATTGTGGAATGATACCCCAAGACCTCCTTTTATATGACAGAAGGATATTTATTCAGTTGGTGGACAGGCTATAGAAGGTGAATTGGTTGGGAAACCTCCAATAGCCTGTAAATTCCATCGAATTCCTTACAACTTTTTAATTTTTGCAACATTTGGAGGTATACATGGGTTTTTTAGTGTGAAGCAAGTATATGTATGTGGGTTGTCTAGCATTCAATAAGAATATGTACATCGGAAGTAGTGCATCAGGACATGTACATGTTCTAAAAATTGGTTTTTTAAATAGAGTTCCTTAGCAGTGATTTGGAAAATTATGCAAGTAGGAAGGCCAATGCCATGTATGCATGAGTAGGGAATTTTAGGGATATAACAGATGCCCCCTAATGTATGATTTTAGAAGAGAAAATAATGGCTGAAATATATTACAGTATATTTACCAATGAGAATGCACGAAATCGAGTGAGCCCAGGACCAGAGTTCAGGAGATGCCATCTACAAAAAAACAATTTTCTCTATGAGGCACGAATACCCATGCTCAGGATCAACTAAATCATGGTTTCCAATAAAATACATTGTATATCCATGTCATATAACTATACAAAGTGTAGTCACAAGAAATACATAGTGGATCTACATCTCAAAATTAGTCGAAGATATATAAGTACAATATGCATCTTCAAGAAGCTAGTGATGCCTGCGGCTGGAGATGAAAACTTCATAGCTCGAGCAACAACTTCAATATCTTCAAAAATAAGGTAGGATTACTATGGGAGTTTAATACTCACTACTCTGAGGTCTTCGACAAGCTGTCGGAAAAAGACTAGAGGATCTTGATGATCAGGCAGAGAACTTCGTCGATTTTGAATCTGGACTTGACTGGACTCTTGGGATGGAAAACTCATGAAATTCAAGAGAAAAACTATAGAAAGGATAACTTAGGTTGGGTAAAAATTCCCTTAGACAAAAACACAAAAGATGATCAGACTTGGGAAAAATAACATTGACATAAGTTTGTGATGCAGGAGGCACCACAAACTCTCCATATGTTTGGAAGAGTAACCAAACAAAGGAGGACACAACTCTATGTAGAGAGAACAACTTCCTAAGTTCATACTATATCCCAATGCTTGACAAAAAATTGAAAGGATGTGATTTATCCAAGGGTGACTATCTTTTCTTCCGAAAAAAGAATGTATATTTCGCATCCCCTCTTTTTGGAATATTTGATTTTTTTTTTCTTTTGCAATTTTTAAAAAATATTGAAAAAGAATAAAAGAATGCTACGTTACAAAGGAGGAACGAGTGTCACGAGCAAACAAACTGGTTCCAAGCACATGGAACATACTAATGCTCAGGGAAAGGAGACATGTGCAAGATAAGGACACTCGGGGAAAATTCCTCCATGGGTCAAGGTGTCAAGTCGCAGAGGCAAGAAGTGCTACAAGGATTTCATATAAGGAATGCTTCAAAGGTTTTTTTGAGAGAAACATGGAGCCAACAATAGGCTAAAGATGTAAAGATGAGACTCACAATGCGATCAAGCATGACACAGTAAGACCCCTTCTATGTAAATTTTTATGAGCTAGAGAAGGTAAGCTCGGTAGATTTTTCACCTTTATACAGTCTAAAAAAATGGAAAATAAGACTCTAGGGAGTACCTTTTTTCGTAGTTAGTCTAATCGGCTCAAAAAAGGGTTAAAGTTGCATCAAAAAGATGTCTTTTCAAAACCATTTTAATAAGTGTGACGAAGAAAAGATGACTGAACAATCTTTTCAATTTTAAGGAGTCTGAAAAGAGATTAACTATGGACTCAACCTTTTTCTGATTTTAGTCTCCTTAGCCTGAAAAGGTATAAAACTAACTAGGGAGAACTCTCCCGGTGGGACGAATCTCTCGAGGTGTACCTTTTTCCACTATAATCTATTGGCTGGAAAAAGGGTTAAACTCATGCCAAGTAGATGTTCTTATGGACCAATTTAACAAGTGTGAGGGCACAAGGTCACTGGCAATCTTTTCAATTTTAGGGAGTCTGAAAAGAGCTTAGCTATGGACTCGAGGGGGTTCCTTTTTCGTAAGTAATCTCCAAGGCCTGAAAAGGATGATAAACAAAAACCAACGAGAATGTTCCTTTTTCAAAACATTAGTCCCTCAGGCTTGAAAAAGGGTTAAACGTATGCCTAAGAATATTTTTCTAGCGAACCAAAGTTCCTAGAGCATACATGTATTCATAAAATTATCCATCTAGACCAAAAAATGGGTAAACTAGCATCGAATAGATGTGCCTTCAAATTTGAGTTTGGCAAGCGTGAAGGGAAAAAAGATCACTCGACAATCATTTCAATTTTAGAGAGTCTAAAAAGGGCTTAAATAAGACTCCAAGGGGATACTTATCTCAAGTAATCTAGACGAGATCGAAAAGAATAAATGCAGTCTCATTGGATGTTGCTTTCGAATTTTAAAGTGATCTTGAAAGACAACAAAGTGTGCTCATTATGGAGTCTCGAGGCTAAGGCCAAGAATGATGATTAGCAGAAAGAATGAGGCTTCGATATATAATCACGACGGGAATAATCGAGGACTCCCAAGCCTATAGTCAAAACTAACAACATGGACACCAAAATGCAGCAAGGGATCTACCAAGGGCATCCATGTAGAAGTAGGCTCTACCCCCTAATTACGACACTTCTAAAGCAACAAAGAAGGTTTTGTGTTGCATTTCAGTGGGGTTGATCCTAATGCCAAATGAACCAGGAATTGGATAATGCAAAATGCAAGTAGGGAAAACCTAACCTATATGTCAGTTTTGAGGTCAATACCTGTCAGAATGGATCGATACGATGAACAAATGTCAAAGAAAAATGTCTCCAAGATCTTGTATATAAGGCCAATAACACTCATCCCAAAGTTAATAGATCCAAAATAGATAGAAAATTAGAAAAATAATAGGTTCTACTGAATACAAAACTTGAAAACAACAAACATAGACTATACAATATGTACAAAGCACTGCACATCCTTACGACTCATGCATGGTAGTGGTTCAGGTAGAGCCCATTGCTAGGCTCTGACCAAGAGTATCTTCGGTAGTCAACCTGGAAAGTCTCCCAGAAGGGAAGAAAACACAAACCATGGTGTAAGTCTTCCCAAAGTGTAGAAACCATAGTCATGGATTCAAGGATAGCCTCATCCAAAGGAAATTCAAAATATGAGAAATCGCGCAAATGAGGAGGGTCGACAATCCCAAAGGGAGAAACAAAATAACCATATTCCATATGACAATGAAGGTTCTGGCCAGGACTAACAGAGTCTATCAGAGAAGAATCACAAGCACGAGGGCTTGAGGATCTACAAACAGTGGATCAGACTCAGAAGGAGACTCAAGATCACTTGGACCAAGAGGGGGAAGCAAGGGATACCATGCCCCCATTGGATAAACCAACAAATCAATTGCTGACACCAAGTATCGAAAAGGAAAACATGAGTGAACCATTTCTTTCTCATGAGAAATTGAACATTGAGGTTAAGATGCCACATAATTTACATGTGGCGGGGTAGAGTCTACATGAAAACTAGGAACATATAAAGGGCTAACCTGAACTAGTGTTGAATTAGGATGGTTATTATCAGATACCAAATTGTTGATAGTGACATTTATTCCATTATGAGGGAAATGAATCACTTACGAGAATGTAGACACCACAACATTCATAACATATACATAATCACGCGCAAGAAGCATATTGAAATCTAATCGGCCTTGCACCATTATAACATCGACAAGGATAGTCTTCCCAATTAACAAGATAGAAAACTAAGGAAGAATCCACAAATATTCACTAGTACATTTGTCAAAATCCAAAAACTCATGTGAAGAAGACACAATATCATGAGAACCCAAAGCTGGCCAAGCCGAGGAGGATAAAATACTTTCGGAGGATCCTTCATCTACAATACATCGGTAAATGTTTTTTTAATTAACTTCAACCCTTATTTGAAAAGGTGCAGAAGAAGGAAGGCGAGGCTCAACAAGGTCATTCCAATCAAAGAAAACCCTTCTAGGACTTGGAGGGGGTGTGCTTGAAGTGAGCGGAATTCCCCCTTGTTCTGAAAGTATTGAACTGGAAATGTTAAAAACATAGTCGCTAGACACATCACTCCCCAAGAGAAGAGTGGGATTAGACAAAGATTGCATCGGGGTGACCACTTCCTCAACCATTGTTTGAATAGGCAGTAAGAAAACATGGTTTGAAGGTGCATCACCCCCCAAAAAAGGAGTGGGATCGGTCGAAGATTGCATTGGCACAACCACTTTCTTAACCATTGATTGAATAGACTATGAGGAAACCTCAGAAGACTCAGAATCAAAAGAGTTTGCAGAGATAGACAACAATCTTCATGCCTCTGAAATTACAGGGCATGCATGAGTAAGGTGATCTCCCTTTCAAAGCTTAAAAGGGAACTTAGGCTTATGTCCTATCCGTCTAGGTTTCTGAACAGAATCAATTTCCCCAACATGACTGGCAGTGGTTGGTTGCTTTTCCCCAACATGACTAGAAGCGGTTGTTGACATATCACTCGTATGACTTGCATTGACGAGACTTGTGCCCCTAGCATGAATTGCAATGGTTGGTTTCACATCTCCAACATGACTTGCATAGGTTGGTATTTGGTCAATAACATTACATATAGAGGTTGCAGAACTATCGCCAATATGACTAGAAGTGACTGGACTTTTTCCCCAGTATGACTTGTAGAGGCTAGGTGTTGGTCTTTAACATGACTTGCAGAGGTTGAGGAACTATCTCCAACAAGACTAGCAGAGGTTGGTTGTTTTCCCCCAGTATCACTTGCAGAAGCTAGGTGCTTGCCCCCAGCATGAATTGCAAAGGCTGGTTGTTGGTCTTCAACATGACTTGCATAGTTTGATGACCTATCTCCAACATGACTTTCATAGTTCGATGACCTATATCCAACGTGACTTGCAGAGGTTGGTGATTTCTTCTTCTTATTATTCCTCTTTCTATTTCGTTTAGACTTTCAGTTACTAGTAGCTATACTTTCATCAGAGAAGGAAGAAGGAGGAGGAGAAGACATTGTTGATGAAGAAACATCAACATGATTCCCATGACATAAATTTCTCAACTGATAAGCATCAAGAGAATTTGAGAAAATTGGAATGGTACCCAACCAAACTGGTAGTCCCACATTCAACCTAGGAATGTACAAAGTGACCATCAAAGGGACACCAATGCTTCCGAAGAAAGGAAAATCACAAGAATCCCCTTGTGAAGGTGTTTCTTGGTTGATATCATCAAAAACTTTAGCCATGAATATCTTATGCACATTTTCTCCCCTTGCAGGATCATTCAAGTCCGTAAAAGTCTCACACACTGACTCTAGCAAACCAATGTTATAAAAAACAATGCCTATAAAGAGGCAGTTCCACATTTCTAAGAGGAAGACTGAAAATTATTCATGACCAATGGAGTGGGAGGTATACCATCTTAGGTCAGAGACCCAAAGCAATGACTGACTAACTCACTATAGAAAACTAGGGAGCACAGAGCACACACTAAAAATTTCCTAAAGATAAATCAAGCAGTCGACTAACTAGTGGGAAGGATAGTTATGCCAATTGACACTAGAGAAACTAAATGGTGTAAGTGAAACTCGAACATGGAATCACCCTCTGGGTATACTCTGTGAAGTGCAATCCAGCGTCCTCCCTAGGTACTGCAGTATACCCCTGCATTCACCTGTGTAAGTCCATAAAATATAGGAAACTAAGTTTCCATCTCGCAGTCAGTCACCAGGTGGGTAAAATCGACAATTGGGTAGATCATAATGAGTAGGATAACAAGTCTGAAGCCCTTCAATGGTGCCGAAAGCAATTGGTCTGAAAGAAAACTGAGGATCTCGAATGGATTCAAGGTCCATGAAGCTCCGTAGGAAAATGCGATCGGTATTGTTCCTAAGATAGACTCTCAATATACAATCCCCACTACGTTTGGTCTAACTTTGGAGGGGTTATCTCCTCTACCTTTCTTCACGTGACCTCACATTTATCCCCTAAGCTAGAGGGTGGTGCCTAATAACTCTTACAATGCTGGACTTATGACACTCCCTATCTTAGACTCCAATTTTTTTTTTTAAATGGCCTTGAAGAGTTTCCTTTTCACACCTAATTCAAGGCCCTAAAACCCTAAACTAGTCGGTGAACCCTACAAACATAAAGTCTAATATAGTTTAAGTTAAGCGTTCATTTTAAGGATTGATTTACACAAAAGTTGTGGTCATGAAACTAATGATGTTATGAAGAGACGAATAAGGAAGTGAACTTTAAAGCATTTGAAATAAAAAATATACTTCGAACTTAAAGGAAAGCTTATAAAACTCTTTGTAAAATTCAACTTTCCTAAACAATGTTTCAAGATCTTGTAATTTAAAAGTTTCCTAAAAAGTGCTTTTGTTTGACTAAGCAAAACCACATGTATTTCAGGAAATCAAAAAGAACTTTGAAATGAATACTCTTTTCTTCTGCAAACAACAACCTTGACTACTTTACCAAAGTAAATGAAAGAAACTAAATTATTTTTTATTTTATTTCTTGAACTATTTTAACCAGAAAACTGAAGTAAAAACTTTTTTTCATTTTTCAAAGAAAGAAATAGGAACAAAGAGAAAATTGAAACCAAGATTGATAAAGTCCCTAAGCTAATTGCAGAAACGTAGGGATTCAACTAAGAAATCAAAAGGAGGATCTAAAACTTGACAGTTCTCTCTAAACCTCTTAGGGAAAAGAAAAGAAAACTAAGGAACAAGTTAACCAAAAATTTAACCCAAGCTATGGCCAAAGATAGAGACTCTGACTAGTTCAAGAAAGTCCTAAGAAGTCTAAACTTCTATCAGGAAAGATACAAACCTCTCTTTGTTAAAGAACACTTTCAATACATAGATACGTGGGTTGTTGCATCAATAGCCTGCGTATGTACATGAGTTGTCTACTATGCAGAGCGTGTACGTACACGGGCTGACCCAAAAAAGGACAAGTACACCTCTGAGACTTTTCAAAAATAAAAAGACTAAGCATACTGACAGGGCGAAGAAAGCTGGTATGCACCTTGCAGGTGACCAGAAACCCTTAAAAGACTCATTAAACTTGATTGAAACTCAAAAGGAAATCAAGAATCCAATTAAAAACAAAAAAAAAAACTCCCTCTAAAACCCTAGAGAGACTGCCCAGTGGAGTCGCTAATTCTACTAGCGAGAAAATCCCCCTATAACTATACCGAGGTTTAAAGTATAGACAGAGCAAATGACTCCCTAAAAGTCAATCTAATTTCTACACTACCCCAAACATTCCAAAATAGATCAACATAAAATAGTGAAGGAGTCAGTCGAAAACCGTACCTTTTATCCAATGTTTGGAGCTGATCTCCTCAAGCTCTGTAGCTCCCAAGGCTGCAAGTATCCTCCCAAAGATAACCTACATCCACAACTAGGTAAACAAGGTTACAAGCATGCTATATCTATTCATAAATTAAGCTTAGATATAAATGGTTATGTATAAATCATATAAAAAACATAAAAACCAGCATTTGGGACATGGAAAAGAGAATCTTTTATTCATTAATCAAAGATTGAAGCTTACAACCTTTGCAGGCCAACGCTTCACGAACCTGGTATGGGCTCCTCTTAACAATGCTCCAAGTGTACCTTCAATAATCCTGTTCTCACAATCTACTGATCACCTCAAATGGAAGGGAATGGATTGTATGGGAGAAAAGGGACTAGAGAGGAAATGTTGAGGCAGTAACTCACAAAAGGTTGCAAATGCTTGGGCAAGGAAGGAAAGGGAATTTGGGCAGAGTTTCATTATTCTAATGCTTGATTGTAGAATGAGACCCCAAGACCTCCTTTTATATGACAAATGGATATTCATTCGGTTGGGGGACGAGCTATAGCAAGTGAATTGGTTGGGAAACCTCCAATAGCCCGTAAAATCCACCAAATTCTTTACAACTTTTTAATTCTTGCAACTTTTGGAGGTATACATAGGTTGTTTAGTGTGCAACAAACATATGTACGTGGGTTTTCTAGCATGTAGCAAGTGTATGTACGTGGGTAGTAGTGCAGTAGGGCGTGCACATGCTCTAAAAATCGATTTTTTAAATAGAGTTCATCAACAGTGATTTGGAAAATTATGCAAATAGGAAAGCCAATACCATATATGCATGAGTAGAGCATTTTAGGACTATAACACATATATTACTTAACACCATGTAATAATAGACACCATATTTGTTTTAATCACATCAAAATACCAACTAAAATTCAACATTATTACATTAATCTAATAAAAATTAATAAAAATAATATTAATAATATTAATAACATAAATAAAAAATTAACTTTACAATCTCAGCAACCTCTCATTAATTTTCTTCACAACCATTAATCTAATCTACACACCACCTCCTCATCATTATCAATTTCTTCATAATTCTAATATAAAATATACATTTTATCCATATAAGTGATCAACATAATGACATATACTTTTAACATGTTGTACACATCTTATCAATATTATCTATACTATGATATTAAAAGTCCAATTCCTCCCATCTTTGGAACTTCTTAAACAATATTTATCCTATTCCTAATACATAAATTATTTTATATTTTTTTTTCGATTTCAAACTCAACAATCCTTTATTTTCACCTTCACTTTATCTCTACCTTTCTATTTTACTCTTTACTCTTAGTAATTTTTTATATTTCCTTTTATTTATTTTTTCTTTTATTTTTGTTTATTTGATTTATTATTTCTTACAAAAGTAGGAAGCATACCTTTCATTTCCAAAGTAAAAATTCTTTGACTTTACATTAATTTAATTTCATGTTATAAATTTTTATAAAGTTTTTCAATATTTTCATAAAATAAAATAAATTGTTAAATTGAATATTTTGAAATCTAAAAATAAATTTTAGAATTTTTAAATTTTACTCCCATTTTTTGATTCGTCAAAAAAGTTATCAATTAAACATAAATCTTTGAAAATATAACTTTATTTTTAAAATATTTAAAAAAAAAACATTCAATGTGGAATTTTCTAAAAGTATCATGTGTCAACTTTCACATGTCAACACTAACTTTTATTTACTAAAACAATTATTAAAAAAAACACTTATTGTCACTTCCAAATTGATATTTTGATTTTGATGTGACTAATTCTACATATTTTTATTTTAATGTTTTAAAAGGATATGTATTTATTAATGTGACCAATATTATAGAGTTTGTATATTTTTATGATTTTTCATTTGCTTTCTCAATTTCTATATTCAACTTAGTATTAATTTATCAGTTTCTATATTTGACATAGACTAACCATTTTATGGAATACTCACTTATTTTTATTTTTATTAGTAATTGATCAACTCCTTCCACCTACATAGTTATTTTATTTTACTTTTAGAAAACCAAAATTGATCAACTCCTTCCACTCCATAGTTATTTTATTTTAGAAAACCTTTTTGGTTAAGTTACTCTCAATGTTCCTTGATCTTGATTTTTGAGTTCCTTTATACATTTTAAAAATATAATAATAAACTAAGGTGTTTCAAGTAATCAATATTTCATTAATATTTTAAATTTTATAATTTTCTACTTCACTTATATATTCAATGTTAAAGTAACATAATTTAAATATTTTAAATTTTATAATTTTCTACCTTCACTTATATATTTATGTTATTTATGTTCAAGTAGTAAAATAATTTTTATGATTTAATTTTTTGGTTGTTTTCTCTATTGATAATCGATAATCATTAAAGTTAAGGTTTTGAAGATTTCTACATATAATATACATAAAGAAAAAATAGAAATCAAGTTACGAGTAACACAATATTACGAGAGTTGGAATTCTCCAAAATAATTGTTTCATGAGAGGTTAAATAGAAATGGAGTAGGATCTCATATCCTTTTCCTATTGGTTCGGTTTTACCTATTTTTCATGAGAGAATCTCTTTGTTCCAATTCAATGCATGGAGAAGAAGACTCTAGAATTGTTTCCTATGAAATGTGTTGTGATGCCAATTGATGACTACCCCTTGAGTTACAATATCTCAATGTGGATGTTTCAAAGATTGGACCTCTCTCAATGTCAAAAATTTTGAATTTTTTTGAAATCTTCAAAGATTTTAGGGACAAAAATTTCTACCTCATCTCTTAGATGCAAGGTATTTCTTTTTGTCAAAAAAAACATTGATTGGTAAGTTAATGGGTCAATGGTTAAGTCGTAGGGTTATACAACATTTATTATAAGAATATTGATGTCAATTGATGCAAATATTCCTCAACTTATTCCTATGTGGATGGAGATATATCACCTTCTTCTTCCAGATCAAGGAAGACTAGGACTTAATATTTCAAAGTGGCCCTAACTTTTTGGGACTAAAAGGGATTTCTTTGAATTGATGGATGATTGATTTCAATCCCAAGGAGGACATCGCTAAAGAGTTTATAGACAAGGTACACTTCCCTAATATTTCATTGATTTCTAGGATTATTTGAATTTTCAACTCATTGGTAATAACATAGGAAAGTTTTGGACATAGTAGTGCCAAAATCACGTCAATACTCTTGTGTGAGAATTGGTATGAAAATAGACTTTTCAAAGGGGCTTCAAAAATAAATCTAGTTGAATCTCAATCATTGGTGTCACATCCAAGAGTTGGAGTATGAACAACTCTCCTTCAAGTGCAACATATACCATGAGTATGGCCACTTTCACAAATATTTCAAAAACGGAGTTGCCCCCCACTCCACTTGGAACAACCAATGCAAACAACCATAAGGAAAAATGTTGGCAACCAATACCATGACTATTCGAGACTAAATCACCCTCTTTTCCCTCCTCCTAATCCCCAATGAATCAGCTTGAGGAATTTTTCAATGAAGGAAACACTCAAGAAGATCCAACAGAGGAGACAAGGCACATGGAAGAGGAAGAAATAGAGAAGGTATTTAAATAAAGAGATGAGGAAAAAGTTTGAGGATTAATTGAGAATCCTCATCCTCAATAGGAGACAAAAATTGACCCCCAAATCATCCATGTATGTTATGGTACTCAAATAGAGTCCCAACTCACCTTTGAAACTTGAGGAAGGAAGACAAGGAAATAAGCCCAGAAAAGGGAGAGATTGCAATGCTCACCAAATAAAATTATTTGTTCTTGTTGTGGGTGGGAAATCCCTCCTACAGACTAGCACTAAGGGTTTTATCATGCATGTAGAAATGACCTAAAGATTCTTACTTTTTACCATCATCCCATGCCTAAACCCCCATTACTCATATGTAAATATAAGGCTCAAGAGATTAAGTTGACATACCTTATTTTTTGTGTTTGATGTCGATCATTTTTCGTGCTTGGTCGTTCTTTGACTGCAACTCTCCTCCCAATGTTAACCTACATTCACTAAAGACAAACAAATAACTCCACATGCATTTGATCTATGAACTAACGGGTTAGAGATTTAATCAATCATACAATCAATATTCCAATAATGGCAATCTCATATGGTGGGATGGGAAAAGCAATTATTTTATTAACTTCACAATGATACCTTACAATGATAAAGTCGACTACTTCTCCTTGATCCTGATCCTGGGCTCTTCTTCCATTGTCTTCCAACTTCTTTTCTCTATACTTCTCTTTGCACAAGGATGGCTAAAGGTTGGGACAAAGGGAATGCTCAATCGAGTATAGTTTCTTTACTATGATTCTCCTCCTTTCAAATGGGACCCCTAACCATTCTTTTATAGGTTAGAAGAAGCTAGGTATTTGGTCGAGTGACTGGCCATGGATGGCCAAAAGGTTTAGTTAACTTACCCAAAGTTATGTGTTCCATCAACAACTTTCCTTTTTTTTTTCTTTTTTAGGTACACGTGGGCTGTCTTGGGTCATCTAGCGTGTACATGCATGCAATAATGGAGTAGGGTGCATGGGTTTTTATAAAAGGGGTTTTTAAGAAGAGTTGTTCAACATTGTTTTGGCAAAGAATGAATCTGAGATGGCCTAATGCCAAGTAAGCATGTTGTTGGCAAATATTGAACAAGCAACGAGTGCGTGTTGATGGTTGTTGTCATTAATGGCAACAGTGGAGACGACAGGATAAGAAGGATAAAACCCCTTGGGGTTTCGGACGTAAAAGCTCAGGAGGAACAACATTGAAGAAAACGCGCGCAGCAAGAGATTACAGAGAAGAAGGAAGACACAGATCCAGTGACCGTTGGATTCCATTCAAATTTCCCGAAAGGCCGACAACCGTCAGATCTGCAGAAGTTGCGAGGGAGATAAGTCATCGGAGATTCGGGGATCGGGACTTTGAAATGTCCAATTCATTTGACATCGAAAACCCCGAACTCGCGATATGCGATTTCACGATTTGATCACAGCCATTAAATCAAGCAGAGATCGGGACCATCCACTTGTAGACAGGAGGCTTCATCGGAGTTTTGGGGATTGGGGTTTCAATATGCAAAGAAAACAATGCAATGAAAATCCCGATTTTGCGATATGCGAAATCCCGACTGAATCTGCACCGTCAGATCAACATGAGATCTAGACCGTTGATCCAACTCACGACGGTAGACCACGTCACCCAGGGACACGTGGCACAACCAGGGAATGACAGGTGTC
>ML791442.1:1045613-1057898 GCA_009831015.1 Picea engelmannii
CCTCACATTGAGTTGGTGCTCAATTGTAAATGATGTACAGAACAGAAAAAGACTGCCTATCATTTCGAAGAAGAAGAGGTTTTCTCCCTTCATGGGTTTCCTCGTGAAAATCTGTCTCTGTGTGTATTTTATGTGTGATTGATAATCTTTACTTTTACTATCCATATGTTGTATGTTGTTGATGACACATGAAGAAAGATTAATAATGTTTTAAAAGGTATAAAAAATTTTAAGCTCACATACAACTGATTCACCCCCCCCTCTCAGTTGTTTTAGTATTTCCAACACATGTATGATGCAAATTAGGGTTATAATAGATGTCCCCTAATGTGTGAGGTCAGAAAACCATCTGTTGGCTGAAATCCATTAACAATAGTCATCGATGTTCTGAACAAGTGAGCCTAGGGACCAGAAATCTGTAGGTGTCGTCTGCAAAATAATAATTGTCTCACCGAGGCGGGCATACCCATGATTGGGATAAAATAAAATCATGGCTACCAATCAAATACACTGTAGATCCATGTCATATAACTATATAAAGTGTAGCTACGAGCAATACACAATAGACCTACATCTCGAAATCAAAAATATATACATGTAGAGTATCCATCTTCTAGAAGCTGATAAGGCCTAATGGCTGGAGATGAGGTCTTCAAAGCTCGAGCAACAACTTCAAAATATTCAAAACTCGGGTGGGAATGTAATATGATTGTACGACTTCACGACCCAGAGGTCTTTGACGACTCGTCGGTCATGGACTAGAGAATCTTGATGATCAGACTGAAGGCTTCATTGATTTCAAACAAAGACTTGATTGGACTTTCAGGATGGTAGGGCATGAGGGAAAGAGACGAACTACAGAGGGGTCGACTCAGGCTTGGTAAAAAATTCCCTTGGACAATAGCATGACAAATGATGAGACTCAGGAAGCATCGCATTAACATAATTTTACGAGGCAGGAGGCAATGCAAACTCTCCATATGTTTAGAAGAATAACCAAATAGAAGAGGACACAACTCAATGTAGTGGGAACAACCTCCTAAGGTCATATTAAGTTCCAGGGTTTGACGAACAAACAGATAGATGTGCTTTATCCAAGGGTGACTCATTGTGCTTCCAATACAAAGAAAATATTTTTCCCTTCCTCTTTTTGGGGCATATTTTATTTTTTTGTCTTTTTCAATAATTTTGAAAAAAGAATGAAAGAATGTTACGTTACAAAGGAGGGATGGGTGTCGCAAACATACAGGTTCGAGGCGCAAGGACAAGATTGATATTCAAAGCAAAGACACTCAGAAAAAATCCCTCATGGGGCCAAAGGTGTCAGGATCCAGAGGAAAAGTGATACATGGCTTGCATATAAGGCATGCTTCAGATGGTTTAGTTGAGAGCAACATGGAGCTGGCATTAGACCAAAGATGCAGGTATGAAAATGCGATTAATAAGACACAAAATGGTAACGTCATTCGATGTTAATTTAACGAGCCCAGAGAAGGTAAGCTCGACGGTTTTTCATATTTAGAGAGTCTGAAAAACGTAAAAGGAGACTCCACCGGGGTACCTTTTTCGAAGGTAGTCTAGTTGGTTCAAAAAAGGGGTAAACTAGCATTGACAAGATGTCTATTCAAAACCATTTTAACGAGTGTGATAAAGACACGATCACTCGACCATTTTTCCATTTTTAAGGAGTCTGAAAAAAGATTAACTATGGACTCCGTCAGGACTGTTCTTCTGGACTATTTTAACAAGTGTGAAAGAATAAGGTCACTCGGCGATCTTTTCAATTTTAGGGATTCTGAAAAGAGCTTAACTATGGACTCTGTGGGGGTTCCTTTTTCATAAATTTAGTCCCTCGGGCCCAAAAAAGGGTTAAAATTATGCCTGAGAACAGTCTTCCAAAGATTCAAGGCCTCTAGAGTATACCTTTGTTTGTACAGTTGACCATACAGACCGAAAAAGGGGTAAACTATCACCGGATAGACGTGACTTCAAATTTCAGTTTAATGAGCATGAAAGGCCACAAGATCACTCGACAATCTTTTCATGTTTAGAGGGTCTGAAAAGGGCTTAAAAGAAGACTCGTTATGTTTTGGGAGTCCCGTGGATGAGGTCAAGAGTGATAAAGAGTCATGAAAATGAGGCTCAAAACTTGTAATTAGGCAAAACTAAAAGAACTCCCGAGCCTACAGGCATTAGTGACAGCATGGACACCATAATTCAACCAGGATCTACCTAGGGAATCCATGTTTTGGTAAGCTCTACCACCAAATCGCGACACTTCTAAAGCAATAATGATGGTTCTGAGTCGCAACCTAGTGGGATCGATCCTATGGCAAAGGGATAAAGAAAAAAAGTAGGGGTGGAAACCTAACTTATATGCTCAAGTTGGCTATCTGAGATTTTTCCCCACAGACCGTCAAAAGTGACCCAAAACTCCAAAAAATGTCATGATACCCGATCATAACCTTCCAAAGAAACTCCTAAATCACTCTAAATGGTTTTCAATTTAAAGAAAATGATAAGGGGGGCCAAAAAAGTGACAAAAAATGGGCCAAAAGGTCTATAAATAGAAGTTGGCAGCTCATTATCACCATTGTTGATTTGGAAATTGACTCTAGAGAAAAAACCCCTTTGATAAAAGTGGTGATTCTGGGAGCTACAGTGGACGAAACGACCATCCGTCTGGACCAAGTAAGTATAAAATACCTCCTTTTTCTTTTTAATTCTTTATTTATGCATTTAATTTGGTTTCTTGGGGGGGCGTTGACCTTTAAAAGGTCAGCCCTAGGTCCACGCGAGTTTTCCTATGAAAGCCCACGTGTACACTCGCTCTATCTGATGTCAGAGCGCGTGTACACACAACTGTCATCACAACATCCCACGTGGACCCTCCCATGAGTGCAAAAAGGTTTAAAAAGCAAGGCCTAACCCTCTAAAAATTTTCCCATGTGTAGAATGTATGTGCAATGGAGAGAATGAGAGAACAAAGATATTAGCGCACTAGCTGGGGAAGACCCTAACGTTGTGGCGGTATTAATGCAATGTGGCTTGCTCAATTTTTTTCTGTGTCCTTTCATGAGAGCACAACCTAGGCTACTGAATGCCTTGGTTGAATAATGACACCCTGACGCAGAAGCTTTTATGTTAGAGGGGAAGTCACTGGTGCCCATTACAGAGGATATATACTGTTTTACTGGCCTCTCCAAGAGAGGGGAACCAGTCAATTTTCGGACATTTCCTTCAGGGCCTCATAATATATCGGAATTGATAGGACTTTGTTGTGAGGGTGGTACAGACCGATTGAGATCGTTGGTGCCAATAAGAAGGATCACTGATTTATCACTGCGGGCGATTGTGCTACTTATTGGGCGGATGACTAGTTCTGCAGCTCTACATTAGGCATCCCATGCACAGATGAACTGTGCAGTCCAATGCTTAAATGCACAGATATTTGACTGGAGCACTACATTGTTGGATTGTATGAAGACGTAGCTGACAGATTTTCGATTGCATACATAGATGAACTTCGGGTTCTGGACGATTCTATGCTCTTTCTTATTTGAAAGAGTTCCTAGTTTCATTCCTCGAGTGGTGGTACGAGGAAATCATGCCTCTCTTCCTGTTGTTTGCAGATGGGTAGTATTGCTGCCACGATAGGGTTGTGGAAGGGCCAATGAGTCCTTTGATGATGACTTCTTTTCTTGGTTGTCACGGAATATCCCAGCCATAGAGGATTATCCTTATGCTGGGATTGATTTCTCGAGAGATCCCGAGATCCATGTACCTCCAGGCGAGGAGCGAGGCGAGATGGGTAAGTTTGCATCATTTTTTTATACCAGATTATTTGACAGATATGTGTCTATTGTGTGCAGATGTGGGACCCTCACGACCTACGGATTATGCGAGGAACAGGCGTCGTCCTCGGCTAGGGGTCGCACCTACCACCGTAGGGGAACCAACAACAGTAGGAGAGCTTCCAGCTAGTGAGGCTGAGAGGGTTTTGAGATGAGTTGAGAGAAATTTTACCTCGCTCACTCGCACCATCCCTATGGAAGAGATTGAGGATCTGCCACCATCCATGCAACCTCATGTAGTGGGGGCACCACGGATGTGGGTCCCACTGTTTTGACATTTGGAAAATGTTGTTGATTATTACAACAGGGCCCACAGGCCCTAACCTTAGTTAGTCTATACTTTTATATCTCCACCTGTATATATTTTTTGAGGGCATAAGCCCCATGACTCGTTATTGGTCATATTTTTTGAGGCGCTCATGTCCACCTATGTACTCTGATGATTATGATATTATATATGGATTTTTATGTCTTTTTCTGTCTTATGGATCATATTTGCCTTTAAAAATGTATTTACATGTTTATGTGTATGTAAATTTATATGTGTGCGAGATGCTAGTCTAAAATTTGATTAGCTACAGTATTTGTAACTTGGTTTAATCTCCTAGGAACATGAAAATATGTAATATAATCAAAGCTTCATTCTAAGAGGCGTACCCTAAGGAATCGTAAGTGTAAAGCTGGATCATGAACACGGTAGACTCTATTTAACTGAGACGCAACCAGCTGAGCGTCTAAATAGACCCGAAGATGAGAGATACCAAATGACAGGGTGTCACGAAGAAAATCAATAATTGCACTGTACTCGACGACATTGTTTGTGGTGTCGCCTAAGCATATACCTATGAAAGATAATAATTGGCCTCGAGGTGTAAAAATTACCTAAGCTGCAGAGGCAAGCCTCTGAGTGTGCCAACTAGCACCGTCTGCGTACCCAATGAACACCTCTGATTCACTTGACATCTTCCACAGTGACAAAATATAACATCAAAAATGACACGTCCATAATACTAAAAGAAACCAGAAAGTAATAGTACAAAGACTATACATATGTTACAAAAAGTTACCTAAGGTGACCTACCTATGAGTAATACTTCTTGAGGTAGAGCCCATTTATAGGCTCCACCAAATCATTTCCCTCAAAGTCAACCAGACGATAAGCACCCTTTTTTAGAACCTATTTTATGATGAAAGGTCTGAACCACATGGGTTTGAATTTTCCTACCCCCAGGGGGTCCTTATCTTGGTCATAGACCAGGACAAGATCGCCTTTAGAGAAAATATGAGGATGAATGGGCCCATCATACTGACACTTGACCTTTTGTTTGTGAGTCTCATTGGCCAAGGCCGCATCATGATGCTACTCATTGAGCCGCTCAAGGTATAATAATCATTTTTCAAGTGGAGAAGTGTCTAGAAATAATTGTACTGCCAATTTTAGGGACGAGATCTGACATTCTATAGGCAAGATACTTCCATCCTGTAAACGAGTTGAAAAGGTGAGAAACCGGTTGCAGTATTAACAGACGTTTGATAAGCCCATAATGATGAGTATAACATCAAATGCCAATTTGACTTGGTTGAGTTGATCGTTCGTTGTAGGATTGTCTTAAGAGATTTATTTATAGCTTCCACCTGACCATTTTCTTGGGGGTAGTAGGGTGACGAATGTTCTTTCCACAACCCAAGCTTTGATGTTAATTCATTCATCATTTGGTTCTGAAAGTGACTGCCATGGTTAGTGACAATCTCACTCGGGATGTTGAACCTTTCTATTATCTAGTTAAATAAAAAGAGAGTTGCAGTCTCCCCATCATCTTTAAATGTTGGCATAGCTTCGAGCCACTTCATGAAGTAGTCTACGACTACAATGATATAATGATGCCCCCTTACTGAAGGAGGGTTTCATGTAGTGTAATCAATACCCCACTTGGTGAAGGGACCAACTGTGATGACAAGAAACATGGGAGTGGGATGTGCCCTCATCTTCCGAGAGACGATCTGACACGGGTGGCACTTCTTGGCCTATTCAATACAATATTTGATTAGTGTTGACCAGAAGTAACCTGCTCATAAAATCTTTTGGGTTGTTTCCAACCCATACAAATGACCGCCACATGCTTCGGTATGGAAATTGTTAAGCATGATAACTGCTTCTTCACAAGTGAGGCATCGATGTAGGATGCAGTCTACACCTCTTTGATACAACGTATCATTGAGTATGAGATAATTCTTATCCTGATGGCGCATATGGAGACGCTCATCATGAGAAGCAGAGGTGGGGCACTTCAAAGTCTAGAGATAGACAAGTATATCTATGTACCAGGGATCTGAAGATACGATAAAAAACATATCTCCTATGATAGGCGACTCTTCAGGCATAACATCACCTAACTCGATCGAAAGTTCTGAGATGAGTTCTGCGAAGACCAGTGAATTTTTGGATTTTGATGAAACAAAATCTAAGTCAAATTCCCAAAGGAAAACTATCCATCTACTAATATTTCCGTCGATGAACCGTCGTGTCAAAACGTATTGAAACGGATTCACAATGGTAATGATGGTGGTCTTGTGAAACAAAACATAATGACAGAATCGTTGGACAGCATGGACTGCTGCCAACGCAAGTTTTTCGATATGAGAATAATTTAGTTCCAGTCCAACCAGGCCTCGACTCAGATAATAAATCACATATTATGAGAGTAAATCATCCTCCTGAACTAAGACCATGTTGATGGTTGACATTGTCACAGCCAAGTATAATAGGAATTCTTTGTTATAATTGGGTGGCTGAAGCAGAGGGGCAGTTGTAATGGTGTGTTTCAATGCATCGAAAGAACATTGAGCTGCATCATCCCAATGAAAAGGAACGCCCTTCTTCAGCAAGTGCATAAAGCCCTTTGTAATCTCGGCATAGTTTGCGATGAAACGCCTCAAAAAGTTTTCCTTGCCCCGAAGACTCTGAAGTTGAAGGATTGTGCGTGGGGGAGGCAACTGAACTAGTGCCTCAACCTTCAGAGGATCGACCATGACCCCTGTTGTTGACACTATGAAACCTAACAAACGTCCTGATGTTATGCAAAAGCTGAATTTGTTTGGATTCAAGCGAATCTAAAAGTAGCAACATATCTCAAAGATAAGTCAAAGGTGTATGGGATGATCCGTTCTCTTGCGAGATCGAGATGCTAAATCATATAAATAGGGCTCGACTATATGCTTGAGATCATGGAAAGAAAAAGACATGGCCCACTGGAAGGTAGCTCCATAATTTTTGAGACTAAAAGGCATCTTATGATAGGAAAATGTACCCCATGGACAAATGAATGCAGTTTTGTGTTGGTCTTTGGGTTTGATTTGTATCTAATTATATCCCGAAAAACCATCCATGAAAGAAAAAGCCTCGCAACCTGCACATTCATCAATTATCTGGTCAATGAATGGTGTGGTAAAATTATCTTTTGGACAAGCCTTATTCAAATCATGGAAGTCCATACATACATGATTCATGCCCTGTTTCTTATTGACCGACACAGGATTTGACACCCATTGGGTCAAATGGATAGGACAGATAAAACAGGCTTTTAGTAGTTTCTCGACTTCAACCTTAATGGCTGCTGCTTTCCTGGGATTGACTAGACAAAGCTTCTGCTGAACAGGCTTAGCATCCAGATAAGTTGTGATTTCATGTTTGACTATTTTTGGATCGATGCCTGACATTTCCTCATAAGACTAGGAAAAAATGTCGCAAAATTCTTTAAATAGATCTTTGTAGATTTGAATCTCTTCGGGGGAACAATCAGCTCCGAAGAAAACATTCTCCACGATGTCAGGGGTTCTAGAGATATTAATTGGTATAGTTTCAATGATAGTTTCCATATTACCCTCGGCATAAACCTCATGTGTAGCTAAGGGATTAATAGGACAAGACCTATCTCCAGTCATAGTCAAGGTGAATTCTCTTGCTTCAATTCTTCTTAACTCTAGGAGGAAGTATGATCTGTGATGGAGATCATCCCAGGGTTTGTCCGGACTAGTCATTACTTCAATTATTGCTTTGTTGGAGGGCAATACTAAGTCTAACGAATCAGTATCAGCAAGAGATCCTTGAGCCCAAATAGGCTCTAGAATTGGATCTAACTCTTGTGTAGGAGTTGGATCTGTGTCGACCGAAGCTTGCTGGACTAAAGAGTACGCTACTTCGGTTGTGGACAAGGGAATGGACATGCCAGGGTGCTTTGTCCCTTCCATCATGGTTGATGGGGAAGGAAGTATCCACGGATCATTGAGGTAAGTCATGCATAATGATGAAACTTGGAAAATCTCAACCTTATGGTGGTCTAATATGAACTTGACATCGCCTTGAGGGGGCGGGTAATCGAAGGTACCCATCGAAGATGGGCACAAGCCAACTCCTACGTTGACGATGCCTGGTTGGGGATTATCAATCATCGAGATCGCGGATGCCCCCAATGAAGGGTCGGGTCTAGAGAAGGACAATTGATCAATGGTCACGATCCATCCCTCGTGTGGAAACAACAAGACCCGAAAAACTGTAGCAACCACTGCTTGCATAGAATAAGTCCAACTCCTATGTAACAAGAGATTGTAGTCGAGGGATGTGTCGACTACTTCTACCTCGATGCACACGATATTCCCTCCTAGCTGCACGGGGAAAGAGGGAATGATGCCATGTGGTCGGAATGAACGATCGTCGAAAGCAGTGAGAAGAGTAGGTGATAGAGACAAAACGGGTTGGCCAATTGCCTTCCAATATGCCAATGACATGACGCATGTTGATGCACCCTCATCAACCACTGTGCAGAAAATGTTCAGAGTAAAATTTTTCATGGGGTAAGCCACTACTATCTGAAAAACTACGTGGTAAGGCAGATGAGGTTTTAAGTCGGTTGTATCCAGCATGATTGTACCCAGATTACAAGTCTCGGTAGATCCTAAAGAGGCTAACAAATCTTTCCTCTGGGAAGGACAGCTTTGGAGGACCTCCAAAGCAGACATTGCACAAGGGGTATGAGACAAATCCTCCACCACAAAATAGTTATGGGCGGCCTTTTCATTTGGGTTGTGAGAATCTTTCTTGAACGCACCTTTTGGGATGCGTGTCATTGTTTCGCCCAAAGTCTTCTCGATATGGAGAGGAAGAGATGGGATTTCAAATTCTTTGCCCTTCTCATAATTTCTTGGTTTACTGTAGTCATGCGCTCTAGTCGATATAAAAGAATCACCTTTCATCATATACACATTCGCAGATGCAGGATTATTTGAAGACAGAGAGGGTCCTTGACTACCCCCTTCCGCGCTTGTAGAGGCTTGGGTTAGGTTTTTCCCATGTTGAAATGGATTGGTTAACACGACAAGTTGTTGTTGTGTCACAAACTTTTGGGCCTCTGCAAGCCGGGGACATTAGTGGGTTAGGTGGTATTCCACGCACAGGTTGCATGGATACCTCACCTTCCATTTCTCAGTGTTTCCCTCTCTAGCATTATTAGTGGGTTTCTTATCCCCCTTACCCTTCTTTCATTGTTTTTTCTTTCCTTCAGGCTGCTAGGTGGCCTTTGGATTTGTCGATTGCATGTTGTGTACATATGACTTTTGGGTAGGGGGAGCAGCCAGAATAGTTGTCTGGCTGGCCACTGTGTGCTATATGAAAAATTGTTGCAATTGTTTCATCAGTTGTTCAGCGGGCTGTGTTTTTGTTGAACCAACAATACCATTAGCATGTGGTCGTGCTCTCTGTTTGGTTTTATCAAGTATTGAGCATGGCACATTTGGAAAGATCTCGTATAATAAACTGGACTGAGAGTAGATTAGCTCAAGTTGTTGATCTCTCATGATGGCATCTTCTTCGGAAAAGACTCTCGACATCGCGACGTCTTTGGATAACTATGGGACCAAATACTTAAGGAACCACTCAAGCAGGAATGGTGGTGGGACTGGAACCTTAATTAAACTCTTCCAGTGTCTCCATTCTCGGATGTGATCAGAGATATGGTCTTCTTTTGTCTGTTCAAAATTGGCCAGCAATTCTGTGCCAGCGTCGTATCTCACAGGTAATTGGAAATGGTTTAGGAAAGTCATTGCCAATTCGCCGAAGGAAGAGTATCTTGAGCGGTCGAGCTCAATGTACCATTTCGCGGAAATCCCAATGAGAGTATGTTGAAACAATCGCAACTATACGAAGTCATAGTTTAATGAATTAGACGAGCACCAAAGGTGAAAAGTAGTCACATGATCTCCTGGATCTTCGTTAGGCTTGGCCTCGAACTTTGGTATGTCCGAAGGCAACTTTGTCAGCATAGGGGGCCAACACGGATCATGAAAGATAGGGTCATTCAACAACCTTGTCAAGTCTGGCAAATGCAAGGTTTCCAAGAAAGGTAGTTTGGGTTGTTGGTGATAACCATGGAAAAAGGGACCTGGATTTTGACTGCCACCAAATTGCCAGGAAAATTTTGGCTGCTGGCCTGGGTTCTAGTAAAAACCATGGCCATGACCAGTGTATAGATTCTGCATGTGAGGAGACATCATCAGCTGATTCCCAAAATAGGACGTAGATGGTTGGGCGTACATTACATTCGGAATACTTTGAGAAGGGTTTCCCCATGCCGATCCCATGGGAATAGGCATAACACCTTGTCCGGGGTTCCATTGGTTGTGAAAATAATTTCCCTAGATCGACATTCCTGATGAGGGAACTGATCCCTACCAAGAATTCCAAGGCCCTGATGTGGAATAAGTTCCTAGGTTTTCCCCCTGTGTAGGAATAGTACTCTGCATAGGAATAGGTTGTCCATAACCGGGCTTTCCCCCAGTTGGGAAAGCAATTGACGAGAAAGCATTGTTACCAAATGCACCGAACAAAGAAAATAGTGTCGAACCTACCGACATATTATGAGAACGTGGTCCTTGACTCCCTGCTCCAAATAAACTATGGTGTGTGGGTGGCCCGACAGATTGTTGGTGGGTGCCACCGAGTAAAGGGGACAAAGGAGGTATATACCTCCCCTGTAAGGGAAAGAATTAAAAGGAGATGAAGTTCCCCCCATGTGTCCTTGCAGAGGAGTGTTAGATCTCCCTCCCCCCAGACCTAAAGTCTTTAAAGTGGAGTAGTAAAGTACAGGACTTGTACCTGATCTAGGCATCCCATATGAGAACGGAGGACCTGTCGCACTCAGTGTGAAAGGGGAAGTGGTCACCGCCATAGATGGGATTGGACCACTTCTCTAGGTAGAGGCAGTCGATACCATGGTGGCTCAGACTGGTGACGGTGGGTTAGGAGGTGGAATATCCCCTATGGTGACAACCGTAGTGGGAATTGAAGAATTCCCAGAAGAAGTGGCAGCATTTGTTTCCATTGCTGCGTGTGACACTGTTTGGCACTCGTAAGGGTGAATCTGTACGATGATGGGTGCCAAAATATCAGTGGTTGGAGTTTCGGATGGACCAATATATTTTGCTCCATGGTCTAAAATGATCATTTCCTTCGGATGTTGGTCAGGTACAGTTTCCTGTGACCCGATCACTTCAAAAGACCCTTGTTGGTCTAGCTTTCAACTTAGTGGTGACGAAGGTGGCTCCAGTGTAACTGGTGATAGGTCTAGAAGCCTTCGTGACCGGAGGAGATTGTGATCCTCCACTGTGTGAGAATATCAAAGACACACTAGGGCTTTCTATTCGTTCAAAAAACAACACACACTAAAAAGGTCCCTCTAAGATAAAACAAGCAAACAGTAAACTAGTTGGAAGAACAGTTACAACAACCAACACTAGAGAAACTTACTGGTGCAAGTGAAACTCGAACATGAAAGAACCCTCTAGGTATACTCTACAAAGCGTGGCCTGATGTCTGTCCTAGGTACCGCAGTATACCCCCACAGTCACCTGTGTATATCTCTAAAAAAGATAGGAAACTAGGTTGCTAGCACGTGAACAGTCACCAGACGAGTACATTCGACAGTCGGGTAGACCACAATGAGCAGGGTATCGAGCTTGAAACCTGTCAAGGGTATCGAAGGCAAGTGGTCCAAAAGACAACTGAGGACCTCGAACGGATTCAAGACCCATGAAGCTCCTTGGAAAATGAAATCGATGGAATCCAAAAACAAGCCCTCTATATGTGTTCTCCACTATGATTGATCCAGCTTTGGAGGGGTTATCTCCGCTACCTTTTTGCATGTGACCTTGTGTTTATCCCTTGTGTTAAAGGGGGGTCCCAGATAAATTTCACGATACTAGACTTTGACACTCCCTAACTCATACTCCAATGTTTAATTTAATGGCCTTGAAGAGTTTCCTCTCCAACCTAATTCAAGGCCCTAACCCTAAACTAGTTGGTTGACCCTACAAACATAAAAAGTCTAATGAATTTTAGATTTAGCGTTAATTTTTATGGCTTGTCTTAAGTCAAAGGTTA